>JACDOX010000012.1:8767488-8927042 GCA_014549065.1 Cardinalis cardinalis
TAATGCTGTAATTCCTTAATTTGTTGTAGCCATCACCTAAACTTCAGACCATTTTCAAGGGGCTTATCTACTGTATGTGCTGTTCCATTTAGCTGAAAGTGTGATTACAAGTTAAACTAGACAAAATGTCTTAAGGTATTGTATCTTCAGTTGGAATCTCCAGCCCCTTCAGTGAGCAAATACTGAAACTCAGCTAAAAGACAGTAAATGACTGAGTGTCTGCTTCCAAAACGAGACTGATGAAGCTCACTTCAAACACTGGGAATAAAAACCTGAACTGACTGACAGTGGTGCCCCAAGAATAAGTAGCATTTTTAACAGGATGTGAAGTCTTGATTGAATTTCAGCCCAAAGACAGCAGATGTAATTTGGAGAACATCATTATTTTAGTTTCTGTGTCTGGCCCATTTTCAGGAAAGTATGCAGTGTGTGAATTATGTAAAACATCATATGGTGGGATAAAATGAGAAAAAGATGTATTTTTTCAGAACTGCCTGCCCAACATATTCAAGACTTCAAAGATTTATCATGTGGGCTATCCCATGCTCCTTCTAACTGAGTATACATATGCTCCCATAAGAAAAGTATTACATTACTTTTGAATTTCACCAAGTTTTGGAGCAAGATCTAGGCAGGAGCTGATTTTTCTCTGCATATGAAAAWATAAAAAAAATCTTATTACTTTGTTCCATCCAACCAGTCCTTTCCAAGCCTCTTATATCCCATAATAAATAAATACATTCCTTTTAGCAGCTAATTGTCAATTATATCTGCAACTTAATATGTTTTAAACCACTAAAAGTAAATTTTTGATAAAGCACGAGTACATTTTTTTTTGTTTTAAGTCTGTTTTGACGCTTTCGTGTCTAATTTGGAGTCCTAAAGTTCCTTCATTAGATCCTGCAGCAATGCTGCACCCAGAAACATTTCCTCTGTTTCTACTTTTGCACCCCTCTCTTCTCATTATCATCCTTAGGAATTGGAAAGATCAGATTTTCAGGAGCTGGGAAAGACCAATATAAATGCAGTGGTTTAGTRCACTGCTAGCTAGTCTTCCTAAAATCTGCAGGCAATACATCTTCTATTTTAGGAGATACCAGTTCATCCTGAATTAAGATGAAAAGCATTTTTAGACAGATTTAGGATGTCAGTACAGTAGCAGAAATAGAAGAACAAAACCAATTGCAGGTAGAGCTACCCCCTGAAGGAACTGGGACAGCCATACCCTGGAGTTCAAGGGGATACAAGCTAAGGTTTGTTTTTTTTGTCTGCTGTGTAGAAATGGGGTCTGAAAGTCATTAGAGGTAAGGAGTATGAAAGCAAAAAGAATAAGGAAACAGGTGTGGAAACCAGCTTTATATCCATGATTTTAATGTTTGACAACTGATTGAAATTGAACCCTACTAAGAAAGTGCATATGAAATTACTTCCAGTATGCCAAGGCCAAAAGAGAAACTTAGTGGATGATCTAGGTATGTATGCACATACAAAATAGAGCTAAATATATCCATTAGTTACTTTCAAGACATAGGCACGATTTACCAGATGACAAAAAAGGTCAGTGTTGCTGAAGTGCATTTCTCCAAAGGCAAAATATCTTATTGCTTCTACAAAGGCAGGGCTTGGCATTGAGACTGGTCACATTAAATGTCTCTATCAATGATCTGGATGAGGCAATGAAGTGCACCCTCAGTGAGCTGGTAGATGACACCAAGTTGGGTGGGACTGTTGATCTGCTGGAGGGCAGGAAGGCTCTGCAGAGGGGTCTGGGCAGGCTGAGTCATGGGTCAAGGCCAGCTGTGTGAAGTTCAATAAGGCCAAGTGCCAGATCCTGCACTCTGGTCACAACAACCCCAGGAAGTGCCACAGGCTGGGGTAGAGTGGCTGGAAAGTGACCCAGCAGAAAAGGACGTGGGAGGTGCTGGTCGACAGCGGCTGAACATGAGCCAGGAGTGAGCCCAGGGGGCCAAGAAGGCCAATGGCATCCTGGCCTGCGTCAAAACGAGTGTGATCAGCAGGACCAGGACAGTGATTGTCCCCCTATACTCGACACTGATGAGGCTTTACCTTGAATCCTGTGCTCAATTCTAGGCCCCTCACTTGAGGAATGACATTGAGGTGCTGGAGCGTGTCCAGAGGAGGGCAACAGAGCTGGTAAAGGTGGAGCACAAGCTATAGGAGGAGTTGCTGAGGGAATTGGGCATGTTTAGCTCACAATAAGAGTCTCAGGGAGACCTTATCATTCTCTACAAGAACCTGAAAGGCAGTGGTAGCCACGCAAGGTTCAGCCTCTTCTCCCACATAAATAGCAACAGGACATAAACAGCATGGCCAGGCTACACCAGGGGAGGTTCAGGCTGGACATCAGGAAGAATTTCTTCATGCAAAGTGTTGTCAAGAATTGGAACAGGCTGCCCAGGGAGGTGACTGAGTCACCATCCCTGGAAGTGTTCAAGAAATGACTGGATGTGGCAGTTAGTGGTATGTTTTAGTTGCCATGGCAGTGTTCAGTYAAAGGTTGGATTTAATGATCCTGCAGGTGTTTTCCAACCTAAATGACTCTATGATTCTAACAATTAAGGGAGAAAATGTTATTTTCTTTCCCCAAGGTCCTAGTCTTTCCTGTAGTGGCCTGAAAAGGAAGATGCCAGGACTTCTTCCACTCTTCCAGTCATGACATATTTGCTCAGGTTCAGTTATTTCCTCTGGAGGCAGCAGATGGCACTTTTCAGCCACTTTATTTGAATGCTTCTCAGAGCAGACATCACATCAGAAAAAAAACCACATTTCTTATAGAAAACAAGAGTTAACATAATTATGAAAGTTCTTGACAAACAGGAGTTTTAGAAGAAAATTCTTCTGTACTTTACCTTCAAATTGACGCCATGACAGTAGACTGAGGCCTGGAAAGAACACAATAGCTTTATTTCAGGATAGTTTTTTCTAATGGAAAAATTTCTACTCAAATGAAAGCTGAAAAACATCCCCCAAAACACAAATTAAATATCCACTTAATCTGCTTTCATTGATAAAAGTGTATCATTATTTAAACTCCACTAGATTTATTGTATTTTATCTATGACAGTGATTCCATAAATGAAACATGCCGATGTTGATTTGTCACCAAGGCACTCATCTAGAAAATCACTTTAAAATATGGGATAGCAGAGCAAGTATTTATGTAATGAAAAGAATARTAGTGACATGTTATTAGCTATTTGAAAACAGTTTAAGGGAAAAACAAAGGAAAAAGAAAGGGAGAGAAAGGTACATTGTGTACATTGTGTTCCTAGTTGTAATTACCAGTGTGTGGAGATSTTGAGTCTATAACAAACTCCTGGGGGGCAGGGGAGGAAAGAGGGAATGTTAAATGTCAGTTTTTATTTTTAGGATGTCAGGAATACCAGGTTTTCAGATCATTCAGTTGCTGAAAGTGTGTCGCTTGRATCTAAATGTTTTCTATTTATGTATACACGTTTAAATACCTGTTAAAAATATACTCCTTGTGAAGGTGATGGTAGTAGCATTGAAATAGCATTGGTTTCTAAATCCTTTCTGTTACACTGGAAGTATTCTCTATTATATTCAGGTTAATTAGATCATTCCCTGAATACTATGCTGTAGAGAACTGGTTATCCCCATGAGCACATTGGAAACATTCTCTGAGCTGCAATATTTTATAAAGGATAACTCCAAGGTGAAGTCAAACAGACATAAAGGTTTACTCTGTTTCTTTCAGGCTCATCCTGCTTCCACAGGATATCTTTGTATAGAATATCCGGCACTCTGTTGGGAAACTGACTTTTTAGTTCAACCAGTGGTGGTGTTTCATCTCAGAGAGTAGTTATTTCCTGAATGGAACTCACAAAACTATTGAGAGAGGTACCACTCCATGCTTCCCTGCACAGCCAGATTGTTATCACAGTCACACTTCTGCCATGACTTCCCTGTGACTCAAGAACCAGCAGCTAAATATGGCTCCCATTATTGCCACAGGGTCACTGCGGAATGTCTCTCACAAGCTACTTTTGGAAATCATTTTCTTTATTAACATTACTTTATAGGGGAAAAAAAGTTCTCCACCCAAATGTGTACTAAGCAAGGTTTTATTGCAATGTCAGGGTAAGGTAACTGTGGTCACCTCAGCCTGCTGCTGCCAAGCCTAGGCTCAGTTCTAACCAGCTCAGTTGGGTACTCATTGTGAATTCTGTGCCAGTATTTACCCCACAGTGAGTATCATGTAGACAGGGACATCATATCACTATGATACCATGAAATAACCATTCAGATGAAACACAGTAAACCATTTGCCTTGTTTTGTCAATCCCCAGGATCACACAGCTTCATGTTCGTTGGATATTTGACTCATTTCAGTATTTTTTTTAACCAACAGAGCATTTATCAGTGAATTTGATTTYATTTGATGAGCTTTACTCCAGTAGGAAAAGTTGAGACAACTAGTGCATTAAAAGCACTGTGACATACATCTTGCATTTTTCATAGAGAAAACACAGCATATCTGAAGTGCTTCTTGTCTTGGTAGGAGACAGGCAACTTCCATAGATGAATCTAGGAAGAAAAAAAATCATTATTCTGATCAAATTTAAAATCCCAGAGGAAGATTTTTGCTCCAGTGGTACATGTCAGCTACCCCATCTCTGGCCTGTCAACCACACCTCAAAGTTCCACGGGAGATCATTATTTTTTCCTCTTTCTCCTCTTAGATCTTCTCTTTAACTCCATTGTTCTCTACAGATTTCAATATTTTCTCTTTCAGATTGTCTAGGTCATTAACATAACCCAGTAAAATTCAGTGCAGGGATTTTTTTCAGTCTGGGCTAAACTGAATGTTGTAGTTTTGTTCTGAAGTATACTTGTTTGTTTGGTTGGGTTTTAATTCTCCCAATTACACTGGTTGCCTAAAAGAAAGATATTTCCCTTCAAGTCATGCTTCGCTATTGTAGTCTCAACAATCTGTTGTCTTTTAGTAGCATAACAGAGCTACTAATGAAAATGTTATCATTATTCTTAGCCTGCCAGTCTTTATTAACACTATACCTTTTATTCTTGAGAGTTTACTGTGTTGCCACAAGTTATTTAAAAAGCRTTGAGAAAAAACTTTCTTGAGAAATGTTTTTTACACACATAATTTCAGTTAAAGCTGTAAAAMTGTGCGAAATAGCAGATAATTTGGTTCTGTAGAAATGGTCAAACTTAATATATCAAAGAAATAGTAATTATCTGCCCCTTTAAACTGTGTCGTAGTTTGCATCTCTCTGCAAGATGTAACTACTAGATTCAAACACCATGAACCTCCCTTAAACCTAGAGAAAATGTAGGCTAAATTCAGTTTTCTCAATGCAGAATGTTGGTGGGGATCTCAGGTTTTGTGGGATTTTAACTTGTTCTTAGGAACAGTAAGTATAAAATAGGATACRTCTGTGTTTTCTGCAGATTTAGCTGTAGTGCTTCCTGCTGAAAGAAGAGACTTTGGAAAGGACTACAGGGCAGCAGAGTGGAGATCTCTGTATTAGGATGCCTTTTGCACTTTGATATGAGAGGTAAAAATGTTTTCCGGGAGAAGTTTCTCTGTCAGGGCTAGCCCCCAGCTGCTCTCAGCCAGCCAGCCCTTCCTGCTCCCGCTGCAAAGCTGCACTTTGTCAGCTCCCTGCAAAATCCATCGTGCTAACTTGTAGCATTATATGAATGCTTTGTATTTGCCAGAACCTTCTCTTATGTTTCAGCTTTTCACTCTCCATAGCTGTGGGAATATCTTGAGTTAATTCTTTCCATCCTCACGCTAGATAATTTATAAAAGTGCTGAACATCTTTCGTTACACTTATTGGAGCATTTCCAGAGAAGGAGGAAGAAAAAGTGAGGTGAGCAAATGAGGTGAGGTGAAAGTAAAGCAYGATCCAAGGAACAAGTTATTACTGTCACCCTTTACCAAAGTTCGCTGTAGCCAAAGCAGGGTATGTAATAAACTTTTATGGGGATTTTGTTTGTTCTGCTCTTACCACACTCTTCAGCATATGTGAGCCTAAGCCATGGACTTTGGAACAAGAGCCGAGCATCCCTCACTGCGCACACTTGTTGTGTGCCATGAGGCATTCTTTGAGGTAGTGTATTCAAATATCTTCTTTGGCATGTGCCAAAAGAGTTTGTAACCTGTTTCTCCATTATTAAAATSCATCACCTATAAGTTAATGAATATATTTAAGCAAAGTGTCTGATACCTGATATGGGAAAATTTTAAATTTTCTTTTGTGGAAATATTCTTAGTCATCTGCAATTACTTTCCAATAGGAAGACTGAAAGAAATTATACTATTCTGATCCACTGTACAGTCCTTACTTCCTCCTTTCCTGTCTTCCTTCCTATGCTTCTTGCCTTTTTTWAAATTATTTTTAAGTAGAAGAAACCTGGCAATGAGCTGTAGCTTCTTTTGATTTTTTAATACAACTAACAAAAAATTATCAGTAGGATTGGAGCTGTGGACATCCAGTAGGTTTTCACCACTGTTTTTATCTCTCTTCTATCTAGATACATGAATGCACATAAAGCAGGAAAAAACGCTGTTCAGTACCTTCTGGACTGCAGTACTGAAGAGTGTGTCTGTAGGAATGTATCTGAAGCATGGTAAGCAATCTGAACTTTAATTTTCTAAGGCTAGCAGTGAATATTAACATTCAAAGTAACAAAATCAAYTTTTACTGGACACAAGACCTGGAAGAAGCTGACAGATTTCTTCAAAGGCTTCAGATTTTGCACTGATATTTCACTTCTTCCAGAGAAATTGATTGAAGTGATTTAAACTGAACTTTAGTGACTATATGCAATATTTCAGTTTTTCAGGCAGTTAATTTTACGGGGCACCATGCAAATGTAGGTTACATATATTTGTGTATTTATGTATTTATATAGATRTATAAATAGATATTTTTATATATATTATGTAGGTGTAAGAGCTGTACTGCTAAGGCAAATGTCTCCAGCACTCTGCTGGGTCACTGTTGACGCATTGTAGTGAGAAGGCAAGGAATAAATAATATAAATGCATATTAAATTSTATCTATTAAGTTCCAGAGACTAATGAATAATTAATTTAAGCCAAAACCCTCATCATTGCTAAGAGAGCATTTAGTATGCTTTCACTAGAAAAAAWWAAWTWWAAAAAAAAAGAGGCAGGGCACCTGTACTGGATTCTTGCAGTTTAGAAAATTATCTGAGCATACATTTGGTATCCAGCACTCCTCAGGTTTGGCTGGGCAATGCTGCTGATTTCACCATGAGGCAGACTGGAGAACAYGGGAATAAAGCACAGCCTCAGATCAGCTGCTAGGGCAGCCAAAAAGTTACAAGCCCTTTAGATATGGATTAAAAAAACAAGCCTGATGTTCCAAGTGACCTTCAGGCTGCACCTAGGAGTGTGAATATGATTGATGGTGTGCATGTGTTGCCTGCTAGTGTTTTTTCAAAACCTTGTTGAGTAATAGTTACAGCCACCATAAAGGAGAGCTGTGCAAGTTCACTTTGAAGTGTAATCATAGAAGACAACATGCAAACCTTTTTGAGAATTATCTCTGGTTTCTGTCATTTAAGTGACAACTGCTTTTGCCAATTACAACTTAACCAGATTAATATTCCATTAGAGAGAAAGCCACACAGCTTAGCCAAGTGATAGAGAGATTAGAAGGTGACCTGCCCTTGCAATAATGTAGTCAAACTAGTTATTTTTGTTCTAGTGAGTTTGACATCTGCCTTTGGGTTTGTGTTTTAACCTAGACCCTTGTTCTCACTAAATTTTCACTCTTCACACACTCTCAAATCTTCATTAGCAGTGTGTTTCTGGCTAACACTTGTGTATTTTTTTCTCACTGAGGCTGGAGTTTTTGCAATGGAGACAATTTTCTTTAATAAATACATCAAAAATAACTTCAACTTGTTGAAGAGAGTGTTAGAGCAAGGAATGTGTACATTAACTGATAACTCAATCTATTGCAACTCTATAGTATAGAGAAATTTGCAACAGAATTTGACAAGGAAGAGACAGCTAGAAAGATTCTATGCTAGATTATTCTAGAAAGGACTTTCTGGGCTCAGTATTTTTAGACTGCTCTTCCAGCACTTCTTTGAAGCTTTTTGAGAAAAGACTTGGAGGGAATCTGTTGGAAGGCCTCTGAGAATTAAGATCAACAAACAGTACAAAGTCCAAACAGACAAAAGTGCAAAGTTGTCTTCTGAAACGACAAATAAAATTTGTTGGTTGTGGCTGGATGTGCTAATTTCCCTTTTGTTGAACATTAGAGAATAATTGTCCCAGAATCTGGTTTGTTCCTTCCGTTGGCAGTCGTAAAGAGAGAAAAGCCGTGCCTGGATCCCGTGCTATCCCGTGAGACACTATGGAACTTCATCTTAGAACTGTACTTTTGATTATTTGAACAGGATGGAGTCCTCTACATGATGATGAATCAAAATAGCAGGTTTTCATCCATGGAAAGCAGCCTGTTTCACAAAGTCATAGATGCTTGTCAGTGAACTCTGTGAGGTCATTGTCATGATCTTTCCAAGTTTCCTTCTGTGCCCTAGAGACCCACATAAGACCAAAATGAACATATTTTTGTGGGATTGTTGTTGTTTTGGGTTGTTGTTGTTTTATGGGATTGTTGTTTTTCTTGATTTTTTTAACAGTCTTTTTCTTATTCTCAGACACACCAGTTTTGGTTTTTTGCTTAACCCTGCAGTTTAAATATGCTCTAAAGCATTTTATATCCTTCYCCTTCTCCTTCACCGACACCTACACACCCATTCTGGCAATTCATGGTGCTATTTTTCAACTTTTATAGCCTTTTATAGATAAATGAATCAAAGGCCATTGAAGTGTAGTCATTCAGCAAGGCAGGTCTAGAATCCATCTCATCCTGCYGCCTTCTTGCAAATTTAGCACACTGAAAGTCCAGTTGCAATTAGGAACTTCTTAGCTTGCAAAAAAACCTACTATGTCAATTTTGCAAAGTACAAAGTACAAATACAAGTACACTATGGGCCAGAGGCTGAGTCTTTTAGGATTATTGGTGAACCTGAGAGATAGTAAGACTGTGGTAGCCTTTTTGAGTTTCCTCCGCTATCCAAAGGCTTTGGAGTTGCAGATGGGCTTTGGCAGAAGGAATTAAGACTGAGCTTTGAAGAGTGGGAAAAAATGGCAGAACACAGCCATGTCATCTCGTGTTGCTTATAATTCATTAACAAATCTTTTGAACAGTAATGGGATCCTTGCCTAGCACTGGTTTTGATGAGAATCTGATAGGACATAAAGCTATCAAAGTCAGGCTTCTTTAAAGATCACAGTTCATTGAGCAACTTAAAAGCTTCAGTAAAACAAAGCACATGCAGCCCTCTGTTCTGGTGTTCTGCACAAGATAAATTTCCAATAGTCTCTGCAGAAATAATGGCTTATTATAACAGCTATTCACATCTAGTCACTGGACAATACTGTAGCTAAAGCAAAATGCAAAATGTTTTATTTGTGGAGAGGAAACTTAACAATCAGCTTTGTCAAGTCAGCGGGTTCAGAGCCTTATTAAAGGGAAGTGTGTGCTAAACAAAAGGTTCATCTCCCACACATTGTTCCTGAGGACGTGTATATGTTTGTCCTGACAGAAAGCTGAAAGTCTAGGAACCATGTGAAGCATGGCTTTGCTTTTGCTTAAGTGGATGAAAATACAATCTAAAAATAACCAATTTCCAGAACATCTAGAGCACAGAGCAGATGTTTGAATTCAGACCACAATATGGTACATCAGGTTGTTATTGGCAAATACTTAAAGGCCCAAAGACCTCCTAAAAAAGTTTTGTTGTTTCATAATTAAATTGTTGGGAAAAAATGCAGTGAAGGTTAATAGATGTGATAAACTGTGTTGTCTGTTTATGACACATGAGAAGTCACCTGAGAAACTGGGAGTTAGTAATCTCCATTATCTGCTGTAGTGGCTCACAGCTGCAGGAGTCTTATTGAGGTCAGACTGAGATAATCAATTCACATGAGTAAAAGGGGAAGTGGCCAAACAGATGTGTTTGAGGCTTTGTAACTTTCAGACCTGCAGAGATTTCCAACCGACAGCACCAGGTGAGTAATGAGGTGAGAAAGCTTGAACAGAAGTGCGTGCAAAGGTGAACTGCAAGTGCAGGTATTGGGCTAGGACAGCACTGAATAATGCTCTGATAGGTGGATCATGCATCAGTCTGAGGATATCCAGAATAGATAAATAGTCATTGCAATACAAATAAGCTTGGGAGCACCTTGTGCTTTCACTGTTTAGGAAACTACACAGAAAGGAGGTCAGATTTCCAATACGGAGCTGGTTTGCACAGTGTGGGTGTGGTTGGATCCTGTAGGCCTTGCCTTGGGTTCTATTACTGATGTCCTCTGTGACCATACAATCCATTGTCTTCTGTGCTCCTCTAGAAACTCTTTTTTTTTTTCTAACCCCAGCAGGAATTTAAAAAACTAAAGCAATACAAAAAAACTAGCCTTTTGGTGAATAAAATCTGGAAAATCTTAAATGTGGTGCTCCAGGAAAGTGAGAAAACTTCATATACTTTTGCTCTGCCAGTCAGACTTCATTATAATTTCTCTTTAAATCCCACAAGATTTATTTAAAAGTAGTTCAGAACTGCAAAGTCTAATTTTTCTGTCTTATATATAATTGGAATCCAGAGAGTCTCAGACAACTTTAAAGACTTTAATTACATTTAAGACATTAAAAACATTAAAGAATGTTGTTTTTTAAATTAATTTACTTTTGTGCTACTCTATAATAGTTTTGTGCAGGTTTGAACAAAAGTGTTACATTAAAGTATTTGCTGGTGGTAACTACAATCCTTTAATCCGTTACCTCTGAACATCAAAGCAGATGCCATTGTAGCCAGAAGGGCGTAACTGGTTTCTGAATGGATGGCAATATTAGGCATAAAACAAAGAAATAAAAGGCTTTTTATAATCTGCACCATTATTTTAAAGCAATTTTGTTGCATTTAAAGTCCTCAGTCATTCTGGCATCTTTTGATTAAGTAAGTTCAGAATCTACAGTACTGCCCTTGTAGTTTTGCCATCAGTTTAACAAATGATATAGTTTCCACAACAGCTGTTATCTTCTAGTTTCATATCATCAGTTATAATCCAATAATACTGTTTCACATTCCAGAAGGCATCATTTTCATCCTCTTCTGTTGGAGGAAAGAACAAATATAAAATACAGAAAAGTCACTAAAATAGTAGCAGACTGCATCTTCTGGTAATCCAACTGAAAGTCTGAGAAGAAAAGATTAGATCAAAAGGACCAGGAGGCCAAATTACCCTTTCCCCTTTCTCTAGGGTGAGCTAATCTCTACAGGTCAAGGTTCAGCACAGTGGTTCAGCAGGAAGGAGTTGGTGATGGAGTGATAAGGCCGGCAGTCAAAGTGTGAGATCTGAGCCTGCTAAGAAACATGTGGCTGTAAATGCAAACATCTAACAGAATGAAAATAAACTAGCTATGTGCTCTTCAACATCAACAACACAAAGTAGTATTAAAAGTCTTTCCTGTACTTCTCTCTCAGCCAGGTCTGCTTCTGCCTTACTTTTTTGTGAATATACTGAAAAGAATTAACCATTTGTAATGAATATACTACCAGAAAAAAGCTCAGTCTCTGTTGAAATCATTGCATCAATCACAATTTTCAGCAAAGGAAGGAGCATACTAATAATAGAGAAAGTATTTAAATGTCAAAATATATTATTAAATGTTGTTGTTGTTGTCATTATTAACTATTATTAACTATTATTATTAATTTAGTATTTAGTATTTAATTTAGTATTATTATTAATTTAGTATTATTAATTTAGTCATTATTAACTATTATTATTAATTTAGTATTCCTAGAAATAGGCATAACAGAGAGAAACCTCAAGTGCAGCATTTTAAACACAGGCCATCAAGCCAGAGAAAGCCTATAACTCTTATACATCTCAAAAGAGACCCTGAAATTCTGGGCACCATCAGTTACATTAAACTATAAAACATAACCAACTACAAAATTAAGATTATATTTTAATATTTAAATTGAAATATATGTTCAGTAAAATGAAAGGCAGGTATATATATATCACACAAATCAATTCAGTTTGAACATGAGTTTTTATTTAGAAACAAGTAACTGCTGTACTGTGTGATATTTCTAAAGAAGGCCTTCTGTTCAGGTACACTGATTTAATTCAATAAGCACCCTTGCCTCCTGCCTGCCCTCCTCAGCTTCTTCATTCTCTTGGAGGTACCTGAACAATGCAGGGACTCTTCCATGGGATGACATGATGAACACAACAATCCCTGGTCACACAAGAAAACCCAAAGACTTTAATAAACAGAAAACGAATGCCATGAAATTCCACATTTTTCCAGTGTCTTCTTAATTCCCTTCAAAAGCATGAGAGGATGTCAGAAAAATTTTTACTTGACATATGAGAAAACAAATCTGGAGTTAAGAAGTCAGTCTAAGGTAAGCATCATAGAGATAACATTTGAACTAAATTTTGAGTGAGACAAACAGAAATTAGGTGGAAACAAGTGATTAATATTGGAGCCCCTTCAAAGAGGGACAGAGGTGGTGGAAGCTTTTTGGGAATAGAAGCGAGAAATGTGTCACTGAGAGTGAGGGAAGACTTGATGCCATAAAACATGTTTCTCGCTCTAGCTGTCATGCTAGAACTCAACACGGATGGAGCTGAGTTCTGACCCTGCTGCAGACCTATCTGCAGAGATTCTGGTCAGAGTAGCTTCAGTGGGCTATGAGAGACAACTTTCTGCTTTTGCAGAGGAGTTCAGGAACTGCTCAAAACACAGTAATAAGAGAAGTACTCACCAATGATACCCAAAAACTTCACTAAGTTCTAAATACAAATGTATCTGTGCTTTTGTTTCATGTCAAAAAAGTGATACACAAGTTTCTACAGAAAAAAGTAGCCTACAATTAATTCTTACTCTTCCAGGAACACTCCATAGGCAAAGTTTCCCCTCCTCAGTATGACTCTACTCCAGTACTACCATATAACTACCATTTGCCAAGGAGTTAATTCCTTTCTAGTCCGGGGCTCACCTCATTGGCAGATCAGAACAGAAACCACTTCAAACAGTACAGAGGTTTAAATGACAGCAGAAACATTCTTGGATTTTGGATTAGCAATCACATGAGCAGAACAAGAATTTGCATGAGGGCTTGTGTTTTTTTTATTATATTGGATTAGTATAAAGCAGGTTGAAGGGTAGATTTGGGCTGTAGCATACAGCAGTAGAGTTCAGTGTGTTGCCTTTAGGTTAAGAACAGACTGAGATTAGCTTTGACAGGGAAGAGGCAGTGCTCAGATCTCAATTGTGATGAGACCAGGTTTGAGAACAGTTGTGGGATGAGGTAAATGGGAAGAGGCAGGCACAGACAAAAAAAATATGAGCATAGGACCCAAGTCAAGTCATCAGGTTAACTCTGACACAGTACACTGACTTCTGTTTTCTTCTGTGATCTTCGCTTACCTTGCTAAGGTACAATACCAGCCTTGGTGCTCTCCTGTAATCTCTCTTCAACAATGCTTCAGGAATTTGGATGGATTTTAGCCCTTGTTACTACAAAAGAAAGGCACGAAATTTTTCTGTTAGACTTTATAGACCTAAAACTGCCAATGGGAATGAACATCTGCGAAAGATTCAGGAAAATCCTTGTCACATACTGCAAAATATTTTATGTCTTTCTGATTTACTTGCAATCTGAGTACTGAGTTAAGGTCTTTGAAAAGTGTGATTTTTGGTTCTCTGTTTTCATTAGAATATATTCACTGAATGATTTTAAAAGACAAGGTACTTATAAAATGAATACTTGATTGTTACTTCCCCATAATTTGTCCGTCTTGAAAATCTTCGTCATGTTGAAGAACAAACCTAATTCATTACCTGGATTGCACTGTATGAGTTTTTAATCCTTACCTTTTTTCTCCAATTAGACTTCTATGTTTTCATTACTACCACATGTTTCAGGAATACAAAATCCATTAATATCTGTATGTATAATTAACTGTAAGGATTAGACCTCACTAATTTGACAAGATATTGTTCTTTCAGATCAGGATTGGGACCCTAAAAGCCTAAGCAAGGCAAATATATAAAAATGAAGATATGAAGCAGAGCAGAGCTTGGTAAAGAGAGAGGTACAGACTGATACACTTATGAGTCCTGTGACATTTATTCTGTATTGAACGACTTGTTTATTTTACGTAGTCCCGTTTCRTTGGAAGATTGTCATGATGGGAAAAAAGTGAGTATAAAGATTAGAAAATTATAAACCGTGGTGAAAGAAGGGGAATTAAAAAGGGTACTGTAACACCAGCAAAAATTAATTACTTCTTTTGCATGTGATTTGATGGGAAATATTTGATAGAAACATCACCAATAGGCAGAAACTGATCATATGAGTTCGAATGTGAAAATATGTCATAATATATTCATGAAGGTGAAACACCTCCCACACATTTGGAGTAGTATTAATTATGCCTTCCAAAGCAGAACAATCCCTTATGGGCTGCCAGACATTTAACAGATCATTGTCAGAGTCAGTTCTACAACTGCTTACTTTGCTGAGGTATTACAAAATAAGACATCAGCTTGGCAACAGTTATCTGCAGCGCCAAGACTAGAAAGGAGACAATAGAGACAATAATTGCAGAGAAGCAGAAGTGTGACTCCCAAAATCAAAAGAGTGGAAGAACTGAGTCTCACATTCCCAAGCAAGAACATCTTACAGAGTAGCTCTTCCCCTAGCTCTCTGCCCTATCCCTTTCTTGCATTTTTAATCCCTTCTGCATGCATGGCTCAGATGCAGAATAATTTAGCAAACAAAATCGATGGTTTTGTTTCCTTAGGTATCCTGAATTTTGTTCCAGTGTACCATTATGAGCCCATCTGCAAAAGTCAGTGGCAATGAAGCAGAACTTTATCTAATGTAGGGAAAGGACTTACTGTGAGAGGGTCAGGAGCAAGGAGATCCAMCCATCCCAAAGCAAGCTAGAGACCCTCCCTCTCCAGAGAGTTTTCAATGTATTGAACAGGTCAGTGTGAAGGGAAACAATGGCATGGAGGAAAAACTTTAACACGTGGGAAAAGACATCTTGCTTTACAAAGAAAGAATTGAAATATGTAAAATTAAAACTAAGTAAGGTCAACTCCCATTTAAAATCTGTGACTGCTTAAACCACTGATTAAGTTTTAGATGGGGAAACATTTATTTCTGCCATCTTAGAAATGGTCCTAGTAAATTACTCATATCTGTTTTGAATTTTTCAATGTCTGAACTGTCTATCATGTTCCATGAGTTTCTGAACTGCACAGCCAATTTCCATGAGTTTACTATTCTTTGCCAGGTTAAAAAAGAAACAGCAACAAAAAAAAAAAAGAAACCTCCTATTATTCAGTGCAATGCCCCGGCATTTCTTTATCTGTCATTTGGAGGCTTCCCCCCAGTGAGCTTGTGCCCTCGTTGCCTTGATCTGGGAGTGCTGGGGTGGGAAGGGCATGGCTGGCAGTGGATGTCACCCAGAGCAGCGCATTATTCCAAGCACAGAATAGGCAAACTCCTGGAGACAGGTGACAGGGGGAAGCTGGAAAGTTCTACCAGCTCGGTAGAGACCGAGTGTCATGTTATAGCTCACCCCACTACTCCTGAGAACCAGACTGAGAAATGTATTTTGGAAGATTGGTGGTGTGGCTTGCCTTCTTTAAGAGGTGTGAATATTCATGCACCAGCTCACAGGGGATGCACAGAAAGCACAGAATATTCTTAGTTGGAAGGGACCCACAAGGATCATTGAGTCCAACTCTAAAGTAAATGGCCCATACAGGGAATGAACCCACAACCTCAGTGATATTAGCACCATCCTCTAACCAATGGAGCTGATCTCAGCATCTAGACCATGATGAAGGCAAACCTTCACCATAATACACAGCAGGGACATCTCCTAATGAGGATCTGCTATGAAGGAAACACCCATGCAAGCAACGTATTTCTGATTTGAAATCTCAAGGATTCTATGTCACCTCAAGAAAATTTTTCCCCAAGTTTTGTGGTGCCCCATACCACAGAAGTTGCATATACGGTAAAACAGTTGTGCTTGCTGAAGGAAGCATGTGTATTTCCTAGTGCTTGTTATTGTACGTCTTGCTTGTGTTCTTCCTTGTTAAAATAGACTAAAACACTTCAAACATTTTCTTTTACAGAAGAATTTATTATACAAATGTAGTAAAAATGCAGTAATATCCAATCTCAGTAGTTAATAGGCTTGGGAATCACAAGACACAGTGACTGATGGGAGCTGAAGAAAAGAAGTGAGAAAATAAGGAAACAATAGAATTGTCAGGTTTTGCTTAAAGAGTTGCTGTCTTGGCTTGCTACCAAAGCTGTTATTTCTGTGTCGCTGCAGATGGAAGTGGCATACACTGTGGATCTTGCATGTCATCCTGCCTAGACTTCAGAGGAGGCTMTGCACTGATTCATGCCTGTGAGAGACTGCATCTATTTTTATTTCGTTTGGATAAAATGTAGAGAAACTAGTACRTCTGTGAGAGTCATAGAGGTCACGTAGAAAATAAGAAACATGATACAGCTATTCTTTTTTTGTTTTTAGCCAAAATATACATCTTCACAGAATGTGAATATGTGGAACTTAAATTTCATGGTTACTGGAAATTCAAATTTAGGAATCAATGGAATCTTCAAAGAAAATGCTCCCACTGAGAACTTATTTTATCAATGAATTAAACCTAAATTGTTCTGTTCCATTAGAAAATTCAAGTTGCAGGAGAATCCTTCCTAGAAGTAAGCATCATGAACAGAACCTGTAAGTTTCCTTAAGAGAGTGCATTAGACGTTCTGAAAGATAAATAAAATGTTCTTTCTTTGACAGCACCAACCTTCATTTGTGCCATGCCTTGCAACACACAGTGTGACAGAAGTCTGTATCTCAGACTGTACTGCACCTAAAAAAATGGAGCATATGCCTGCAAAAACAATGAAATATGTCAAATTGAGGTAATTATACCTATTCCAGACCTCAGAAAGTGKGGGCAATGTTGTGTGGGAAATGCTGTGCCTAAAAGAAAGGTTGGGTGTTTTCTTAGCTTAACCTGAAGTCCTTGATCTGCTTTGAGACATGGAACAAGACTTGGGGAGATTAGCTAGAGGACATATTTAGRCAACAGTGCTAAGAGTCATAACAATGCCAGGTTAGTGGAGCTGGGTGACATTTATAGCTCTATCCATGCTGTAACCATTCATCAAGTTCTCTCTTTAGGCAGTCATGGAAGGACATGCACCATACAATGCTTCTTACTCTTCTAGGAATGCACAAAGGTGACAGTTCACAGGAGTTTGCAGGAGAACAGAAGAATGATTTCACAGATTAACAGGCATCATATAATGTAGATATTGTTTTAAAAGAATAAGCCATGTGATTAGGYAGAAAGAGAGCTCTGTGGTATTTGAGTCTTTAATGAAGAGCAGAGATATTTTATTAGCTCCTCGATGCAAAATTATTAAGGAAAGAGATTAAACTGAAGGATKAAATATTACAGTCACCTTTTGCTTATGTTGAAATCCCTCACATAAATAAGTGGTGTACWGATGGCAGATTTATTAAGCAAAATTATTTTTAGAAAAGGAAATTTAATAAAGAAAATATGTTAATTGAGTTGCTTGAAAAGTGTGCAATGGCTCATTTAGCAGTGTAAAAATCTCGAGAGCATACATACGCATGCACTTTTATTTGTCCAGGTGAAGAATTAATTGCCTTCCTTATGAAGAAAATAATATTTCTGAGGGGAAAATAAATTATGAAATATAGAATGAAGTAAAAGCTGATAGATGATTAAATGAAAAATATTTTTCTGTATCCTTTATATGAATGCAAAGCAGTACCTTTTTCAATGTAATATGTCACATCAAGCCATAAGGATGATGGCCTAGGTAGCTGTTGGCTAAAAATTTTTACTTAGCATTTTACCCACAGACAAATTCTGAGTTGATTCTCTCAGACTCTAAATGAAGGACAAAGTCTAACCTTGAGCAATGCCCCATTCCTTCTGCTTTTGTTCTGTCTTTCGCCCTGGTGTGTACTCAACAACAAAGGTAGAGGGTTTTGTTTGGTTGGTTTTGTGATGTTTTTGGGTTTTGTGGGGGTTTTGTTTGCTGGATTTTTTAACTTTTTTTTTTTTTTATCTGGGGATAAAGACAGCCCCTAGGAAACATGTCTCTCCCTTCTGTGAGAGAAAGGTGGCTACAGGATTATGTAACCCCTATCAGTTTGTTTGAGTTAAAGGCCAGTAGAGGGGAGCTGTCTTTCTGCGCTTCCTTTTGCTCCCTGCTATGGAAGGATAGAAGGAGACATTGTAAGCCAAAAATTGCTAACATTGTAGGCCTTTAACAGACTATAACATACACTGAGCAGCAGCACTCTCTGCTTGAATAACAGCTGTTCACACTGCTTCAATGAGAGGGTAAAACTGCAGGACTGTGTTTTCTGCAACTAAAGGTATCTCCTGCCTTAACAATGTAGCCAGTGTATTGAGATTTCCTCATGCCACCACGAGGAATTGCAACAGCATGGAATCTACTATGCTGGAGCATATTATATGCCTGTGTGAGTTAATGTGTCTTCCCTGTCAGAAACTTTGGAGGAAATCCTTCAGGGAAACTCTGAGGGGGAAYAAACATTTCTATCTACCTGTAACCAACATGGCTTGGTTTTATAACTGATTAATGTGGAGTAAAATAATATTTTTTTTAAATAAAGCAGCTGTGTTTATCTTTTCTAATGTAATATATTATATTTCCTAGTTTAATAGAGTGAACTCATTAGATATAMAAATAATGCTTTAGAATTTGCTGCCTTCCATGTCTTTTCCCATTTGTTTTAGGCAGACATGAACATGTAACAMCCCTCATTCAAATAACTTTAATGTTGTGACATAAAGTGACAGAAGTATGTAAGTCCCAAGRTAGTATTCTTCTCAGCCTTCTCTTTCATATTACCAAGATATGAAATAAAAGAAGATTCCTTACTCCCAGTGTTTGGAAGCGTCAAAGGCAAACACAAAGAGAAGTCAAAAGAGTTTTGATATTTTATTCCTATTTTTTACCCTGGAACTGCCTGAATAATCCTAGCACACTGTTTCAGCATGCTTAGAGGGACAGAAATTATTGCGATTAGGATGACAGAACGGGTTCTTAAATGTTGCTTGGAGAAAGGTCTCTGACAGAGGTGTCATTCTAAAATGGTGGCAAAATGACCAAACAATAAAAATACACCAAAACCAGAAAGAGAGTAGAAGAAGAAATTTATGCCTTTTTAATCTCTTCAATTACATTTTGTATTGTTAATGTCATGRCATGGGTAATTTTTGTTATACTTAAAATGTACCTTTTAAACATTTTTTAACATTACCACAGAGAAGACCATTCTATTGTGCATCTTACTGTCAGAGAAATGCAGAGATGAATAGCARAAATAAATTACTACTTAACAGGAAGCATAATTTCCAGACCCTGAGTGTATCYAGAAATACTATTTCCCAAAAGAATGCTCAATCTCAAACATTTCTCAGAAGGAATAAAGTACATTTGTCTAGAGGCTGGGCTGTGATATTTACCCATGACATTTCCCTGGTAAATTGAGTTGGAATATATTTCCAAGGTAAGGTAGCATTTCAGTTTTGTTTGATGTGTAAACATATTGACATAAAACATATCCACTWCAGCTTTAAGCAAATTCCATGTCCTAGAGTCTGTCTGAGACTGCAGGAAATGAGTTGTACAGAAATTCACAGCTCCTAAATACAGTACATGTGCAGATTTTAGGACTAGACAAGCAGGTTACAAATGCTGGTGAACAGTAAAGGAGAAGGACAGTTTTTATCACCTAAAATCAAGCTATATCTGCATTGGATGTTAGAGGGACACTTTTCAAAGTTGAAAACTGAAAGGAAAACCTAGATGTTTTATGGATTAATTGATGCTGGGCCTTTGTAATTTATTTTTATCACAGGAAAAATTAGCAGACAACACTGTATAGGAAAGGTGCTTGGGAGGATTTGGAATGAGATACCCAGGAAAATTCTGGTCCCGGTTACATACAACTTGCTTACCTCAGCTTGGCAGATCTTCACAAGTTTAAAGCTAATTATAACCTTGTCAGAATGCAAAAAATTAAATCAAGACTTTAGATTGGCTKCCAAAGCAGGCAATTAAATCCCTGAAAATGCTTATGGCAGCAGTTTTTCTCAAACTCATCATCCCAGTAGATATTATCAAAGAGAGATGGTTTTCCAAGTTCATTTAAAAACAGGCTGGTTATAACACACATAATAACACAACACACACAAACAGTTCAAAATTTAGAATGTTTGTTTCCAGGAATAAGGTACCTAGCACCTCGCTGGTTCCTCTTTAATAAGTTCCTTTTAATCTGAATATCAAGTATGACCTTTCGTCCTTCTCTTCTGAAATGCTTGATATTTTCTGGATTTGTACTGGGAGTCTGGATACTTTGAGTTGCTCTGCCAAGTACCTGGAAAAGTAGAAGTGAAGTAGGACAAAGCCTCACACAGTTTGAAATGCTCAGAAGTCTTCATTCAATCCCAGTTCAGGAAAGGAAGTTTTTGAGGGATGAAGCTGATCCTTGACTTCAGTGTCCCTTTCTCTCCCCACTCCCAGCAGAGTGCCCCACRGTGGAGCTTCTCTACCCCACACTATCCTAAGCTAGCAGGGTCTGTATGAGGTTGTGTGTCCTGCTGCAGTTTCAGCTAAACATGGAAAATAATGTGGTTTGTGAGGACACTGTAAAAAAATCTGGTTCTATAATATGGCCACGTCTAAGGAGAGAGTAGGGGTGGTTGCTCAGGCTGCCTGTCCCCATTCATCAGCACTGAGGCTTCATTGTGACACTTCAGCATGACTGTGCAATGTGGATCCTACATTTAAGTGCAAGAGGTGTCCTGTTCGCCYCTCCCTCCTCTTATGGCATTTGCAGATGACTATTCTTAACAGAAGGATCAGTCTTGAGCAAATGGAGGTGACTGCTGGCAGTTCTGGGGAAGGTGCTCTGGCCAGAGAGGAGAAAGGAAGGCTGAGGACATGTGTTTGCACTTACCCTACTGACCATCTCAAAGTGGATCTCACCAAACAAGCCACCCAATCCCATCCAGAGGCGCCAGATGCAGCCCAGTGAGCTACAGCTCTGACTGGGCCAGAGCTGTTCATCAGATCTAAGCCCTAACTCTACTCACAAACTCATTTCCAGAGCTCTGTGTTTATGACATTAAAAAAAATTAAAGGAATAGTTCAATACACAAAGCAAACACAAGGTAGCAGTGGTGCTAAATCTTCCTGGGATGGCACCACAAGTTCCWCTGTGTGGAGGAGGAAGCCACGAGGCAGCACTGGAGCATCACTTTCCTGTGGGGAGCTGTGAAGGTGCTAATGGGGACAAAACTTCTAACCTCTTTGCCACTATGTCATGGGCAAGTTTTGCAGTTGAGGTGAAATCCTTATGCACTGGTATTACTATGATTCTTCACTAGACATGAAAATGAGGCAAACCCCAAAACACTGAGCGCTTGAAGCAGCATGGCTTTCAGTGGGTTTTTCTTTTTTTTARTGATTGCAAAATTTTCTGCGTGATGGAACCCTTGGCAGCCCCAAGGAAAGTTGTTTCAAGATCCTTGCAACCAGACTGCAAGCAGAAACTCTGGGACATGCTTTGACTGTGCCTGTGCCTAGGCATCCTCAGCTCAAATCCTGCAATAGCCTTTTCATATAAATTGTAAAACCTTTGACTCATCAGCGCTTTCTGTGCTCAGCTGGATAGAAATTTAGATCCTTCGAGGATTTTCTTTAGAAGGTTTATGAAAAATATGGAGAACAGCAAACATCTTTGTGCTACATTTGTTGATGGAACATTGCTCTCCTACTGGAGATTACTGAACAAAATTTACATTTTTTATTTGTCAGTTTCTGATAATGATGTCTTCTTGCTAAATGTCCTAGTATTAAAACAAATGGGACAAATTCACCATAGTGAAAATTCAAGCCTTTACTTGAAAACAACAAAGATCAAATACTCCAAAGGGTGGACTCCAAATGAGAAAACAAAATGTAACTTCAGAAGGACTAGATAGAATAACAGTCTATCTGGACAAAACTAATTATAAGATTTTTTAATTTAAATTGAAATTATTTATTTGAATTGAAATTATATTTATATTAATTTCTTGAATTGTTTAACTCATCATATAAAATAATAATCAAATAAACAGATTCCAGAAGCTGGAAGGAAGGAAGGAAGGAATACTTTTGAAAGTCATTTGAAAATGAAGCAGAAGGATTGCCCACATGTTGAGGCCTGGGCAGCCATGCACATAACCTCTGCAGCGCCTGTGTTTTCAGGGGTCTCAAAAGGCTGCATGTCCCAGTAAATCCACAACAATAACAAGTCTTAGGCATTTGTTGTTCTTATGCCTTGAGGAACCTTTATCAACTTTCTTTGGCATCAGTTTATGCTTATGAGCAAATTCTCTCTTTTTTCTTTCCCTTTCTATTTTCCTTCCTTCYTGACAGGTTGATATGAAGTGGTGAGCAGCCCTCAGATACTTTGAGTGGAGAGAGTGACATTCAGAGCAGCCTTTCAGTAAAATTGCCTTTCATGCAAGTTGGATTTTAGCTTACAAAGCTATATTTTCGAAAAAAATATCACCTGCCAGCTAGCACTTATATTTTACATATAATACATGCTAGAAATTAGGTCTTTCTTCATGTTCCCTCCAATTTTAAAAGCAGCTATTAAGTCTGTCAGTCCTGGAACRAGGGATTAAAGAGAAATTGTGTGGGCAGAAACGGCCTATAAAATGAGTTGACTGACAATTTTGGTGAGTACTGTCCATGGAACAGGGACAACAACATGGTCTAGCCTTGTCACATCAGGATAATGTACAGAGAGTTCAGACACTAGTCATTTCAGCCTTTACTCTGGCTACTGATATCATTGCTGCTAATTATGGCTTTGCATTATGTTTATCAGCCCATGATAAGTGGAATAAACAGGGCCACATTCCCTTTCACAAGCCCTCACAGAGCCATCAGAAGTAACTTTCAAGTGCCATTGATCTGAAAAATATCAAAGCAAAGTCCTAGAAGCAAAGGAAGGTAAGGTCTGTGATTCTTTCTCTCACACAGCCCCTTTGTATGGGTTTGAGATTCCAACAGTCAACTCTACTTTTTCTAGATGTCCACTGGGCCATTCCTCACAGAGCAAAGACTGAAATCCAGAGCCAACACAMCAGTGCTGTGCTTGAAAGGACAGATCTAGGTCGGTGGGGAAAAAAAGACTTTCACATGTATACATATTTTTTAAGTCCAACAAGGATCTTCAAAGAGCTGTGAAAGGCAGGAAAAGAAATGCAGAGATCATGAAAAAGGAGATTATAAATCTTTGGACCTGCATCTGACTTGCTCTGAGGGAAGCAGGTAATGTGGTTATCTTGTTTGGCACAGAAATTCACAGCCTCTTTTGGACATGGAGCCCTTTCTCCTGCYTAACGAGGTTAAATACCAACATGATCAGGAAGGTAAAATTATAATCAAGCTCCTTCTAATCTGAAGAACAATGATTTTTGTCTTKAATTGGTTTTCCTTATTAATAAAACACTTCGGTTTTGTACAATATTGTGGATCTGAGTGACTCCTTACAAGGTCATATAGGAAATCCCTCTTTGTGACACATTATTTATCTGGCAAAGAGCCAAATTGTGGAGAAAAGACATGCAGAAGTGCTGTCACTTTGCTGCTCATAGGATTGAGGTGGATTCTCATCTGAAATCTTTCCTTGTCTCCCTTTGTAAACTCAAGCTCAAGACTACAAGCAAGCAAGTAAACTGCAGGTAAGGACCCTGGTAATTATAGACCAGTCAGCCTGACCTCAGTACCTGGCAAAATAATGGAACAGCTTATATTAAGTGCCATCACACAGAATTTACAGGATGGCCAGGGTATCAGACCCAGTCAGCATGGGTTTAGGAGGGCTAGGTCATGTTTAACCAACCTGGTCACCTTTTATGACCAGGTAACCCGCCTGGTGGATGCAGGGAAGGCTGTAGATGTTGTTTATTTGGATTTCAGCAAGGCCTTTGACACTGTCTCCCACRGCATACTCCTAGACAAGYKGGCAGCCCGTGGCTTGGACAGGAGCACTCTTTGCTGGGTTAGGAACCRGCTGCATGGCCGGGCCCAGAGAGTGGTGGGCTCAGAGAGTGGTGGTGAATGATGCTGCATCCAGCTGGGGCCAGTCACCAGTGGTGTCCCTCAGAGGTCCGTGCTGGGGCCAGTTTTGTTTAGTATTTTTATTGACGACATGGATGAGGGTTTAGAGTCTTTCATTAGSAAATTTGCAGATGACACTAAGCTGGGAGCTTGTGTCGATCTGTTAGAGGGACRGAGGGCTTTGCAGAGGGACTTGGAATAGTTGGAGGGATGAGCAGAATCTAATGGGATGAAGTTCAATAAGTTGAAGTGCCGAGTCCTGCACTTTGGCCACAGTAACCCCCTGCAACGTTACAGACTGGGGATGGTGTGGCTGGACAGTGCTCAGGAGGAAAGGGACCTGGGGGTGCTGGYTGACAGTCGGCTGAACATGAGCCAGCCGTGTGCCCAGGTGGCCAAGAAGGCCAAGGGCATCCTGGCCAGTATCAGGAATGGTGTGGCCAGCAGGAGCAGGGAGGTCATTCTTCCCCTGTACTCGGCACTGGTGAGGCCACACCTTGAGTATTGTGTCCAGTTCTGGGCCCTTCAGTTTAGGAGGGACGTTGAGATGCTTGAGCGTGTCCAGAGGAGAGCAACGAGGCTGGTGAGGGGCGTGGAGCACAAGCCGTACGAAGAACGACTGAGGGAGCTGGGGGTTGTTCAGCCTGGAGAAAAGGAGACTCAGGGGTGACCTTATCACTCTCTTCAGCTTCCTGAAGGGTGCCTGTGGTGAGCTGGGGGTCGGTCTCTTTCTCCAGGCAACAACAGAACAAGAGGACACAGTCTCAAGCTGCGCCAAGGGAGATACAGGCTGGAATTAAGGAGGAAGTTTTTCACAGAAAGAGTGGTCAAATACTGGAATCATCTACCCAGGGAGGTGGTGGAATCACCATCCCTCGATGTGTTTAAGGGAAGACTGGATGTGGCACTTGGTGCCATGATCTAGTTGAAATGTTAAAACATGGGTTGGACTCGATGATCTCAAAGGTCTCTTCCAACCTAGAAATTCTGTGATTCTGTGATTCTGTAAGGGAGTAGTCACATTTACCTAGGAAGTTCTTCGTTATTCCCAAGAGGAACTGTTCTGTGCTGCAGCTGCTGCAGTCCTGACAACAGTAAGTAATGTCCATTTTACCTTATTGGAATGAGATTATCATACAAGAACAGGTTGTGAGAAAAAAAGAGCTGGTAGATGCCAAGGAGAACTCTCCCAAGAAAAGTATTTGAGTACATAGAAGAAATGGCTGAGGTTTCCAGAAAGCCAAGGATTGACAGTGAGGCCAAATATGTCTCCTGAAAGATTAGAGTCCAGAATAGAAATGTCCTATGGAGCTGAAACMCCTGGGAGAAGAAAAGCTGAGTGAGGGTGTTGCTGTCAGCTGTGTGTCACTTGCTGCAGAGAGCAAAACCCCAGAGCTGCTTCTGGGGAGGAACTGAACAGCAGAYTGTGCACAGAGAGGGATGGGAAAACACAGAGAGAAATGCTGGATCAATGATTTGAACATCAAATGGCCAAAATGGATTAACAAAGTGCTGAGTTTCCCATAGGCCCTGGACTGAGAATTGCAGGAGCTAGTGCAAAGCCACTAAGTGCTGACCCTGCGGGCAGGGTGCTAAGGAAGCTCCCTGTACCATAACCAAGTGCACCCTCTCAAGGCACTGGGGACTCTGTGGCATTCAGTGACAGAGCAAGCTGCTGTAGAAGCAGCTATCAGCGCCGGGGTGGATGGTAGGACAGTACAGGTTTTCATTGCAAAGGCGCTGCTCTACATGTTGATGGAATATTCTTTGTTTGTTGGATTTTTCTGTCATGCCAACAAAACCATGTGTTACATGCATTCCTAGTCAAGGGCCAGCTTTTTATATGTGATCATTTTAAATTAAATTGAAAATGTTAAGCACTACAAACTAGTGTATTGGATAGCAAAGCCTAGAGTTCAGCATGCACATGTTAATGCCTACTTTAGGCAGTGAAGTACTTAGGATTTTATTTCACTGCCAAAAAATGCTGTTAAAACAAGAATCTGTGGGCTTAGCTGGAAGGTAAGAATCAGTATTAGAAATATGCCAATTCAACATGATAATGAAAATGGGGCATAATTAAAACCCACTCTGAATGCTTGGTTTGTTTTTATTTTGTTTGGGGCATTGATTTCTTAATTACATTGTCATCTTTGCACTTTTACTCCAGTACTTATGTTGTCTTACCTCTCTGTTATTTCGGAAAAGTTTCAGTCAATCACAATAGATTACTGGAAGCATTTAAATTGTACTTTCCCCTACACTCCATAAAGGGGGAAATTTTATCCACAGGCAAATATTCCAGCTTTGTCAAGCTAAATCACGATTTCTGAATCATGGCGTAACACACACAACATATGTCCCTTGTTTTGGAGTGAAATGTCACTATGCAGAACTTTGCACTTCACTTAACTGTCTTCAGCAGTAGCAGTAGATGACAAGGTTTATTTTAGGTGAATGCTGAAAAATGAAGGAGAGGCCTCACATGCTCAAGACTGCAAAAGAAAGCTTGGCACAATCCTCTCAGAAGGACCAGCTGTTCACAAAGTATTTTATCCTTAGATGACTTATGAAAGTCTGTTTACCTACTGATGGATTTGTGGTGTCTCATATTTTGACAGATGATCAATAATGGATTTTGTAGCAATAAATGCAGACTGATTATTCCAGTGTCAGCTGAGATGCCTTAGGGCATTTGAGACATCAACAGTACAAGCTGTGCCCCACAAGTCTTTCATAAAACTYATGCCCTTCTGGAAGAATAGCTGAAGACCAGGTGAGAAATCCTAGGGATCTTTATTGATATAAGACTGTCTTTGGGCAAATTAACTGTGCCCAGAGGTACAATTATTAACAGGGTTGTGTATTTTTGCTGCAGGAAGGTACTATATCTGCAGGGACATTCTTGTGAGTATAAAAAAGATGGTGCAACATTAAATTCTTATCTGTTTGGTAATTCTGAATAGAGGTTAAAATCTGAAGATARTGACTCAAAAACCTATGTTGCAAATAGAAAACTGCATTTTATTTGGCTGTAGTGGAGGAGAAAATCCCAAATTTACAATGCAGCACATGCTGTTGTCTCTCTGGTTGGGTTCTTCTCTGGATACATTAAGTCCCAGTGTCCCTCAGCTTTTTAATATTTCATCATACTGAGTTCAAGCAGATGCAAGTGAATGGCTGTGCAGGCTCTGGAGTGCTGCTCCTTCCATTTACTGGCATGGAAGGAGCAGCACTCCAAGGCTGCTCCCTGAGTAACATGGAGAACAGGTGCTATGTAACCTGAATTGGTTTAGCTGTAGTAAAAGCAKTCATATCAAAGAGCAAACATTGCTGAAAGTCCACATTCTGGCTTACCTACTGCATAACTTGTTCAAAGACTGTATTGGGAAACACTTGTTGTTTGAGCACATCCCAGAATTAAAACCCTCTGTGTACTGTGACAGTAATAACAGCCAGTCCTGCTGTATATATTACATCTATGAGGCTTTTTCTAGGTGGTCCTAAAGYGTTAATTTCTATGTATCTTCACCAGTGTATTTAACATTGTAGGACATGTAACTGAACACAAGTGGAAAAGACAAAATGGTCTCTAGAAATTATTAAGGCCGGGTAAAATATCAGCAGGAGATGCTTTGGCAATCTAAACCTCATTACTTCAGCGTTGGTCCTCTGTTACAGCATTGAGGCAGCTGCTGTCCTATCTGGGACATGAAGTCTCTAGAGCAAGGTTATACTTTCTCCAGATGTTTTTTGTTTATCCACAGAAAAGGAATACAGATTTTTTTACATGAATAAGAATTAAACATAATTTCTAGGGTCAATGAAAAAATGTGTCAGCTTAGTAGACAGAGCACTAGGTGATCTTCTGGATACTTTGCAATCTATCCCTAGAYAGTCTTTGGATTACTGTTTTTTCACCTCTTTAATCTTGCGTGTAACAAATGAAGACATGAAGTAATGTATTTTGAGAACATTAATATATCAGAATGAGGTATTACAGATGTGGTAGAATTTAAGAAACTTACATGTTATTATAAAACAAACTAAATGGGAATACTATAGACTATCTTGAGGTTTTCAGACTCAAGTGKTTTTTTGTGACATAGCTTGTTTGTATGCCAGCTCTGCTCATCAGGAATTACTGTGCCCAGCAGTTCAGTTGGTAAGCTGAGCAATGCATCTGAAGGAAGACGAGATGGCTAAATTTTGGCTTATTTCTTTCTGAAAGAATATGTGGCCTAAAAATAGATTAGGAACAGTGGCAGAGGTGTAAATAAATTCTTCTTTGGCATAAACTACCACAGCCATAACAATTGTCCAGCCTTTTGTACTATTCTTTGCCCTTTGCCTGTGTTTCTGTCAAAGTAAAACATGATGTATGGGGAAATGATCTATGATTGTACTAGTCAACTAACAAGGAAGGAGATAAGAAACTGCTTTTTTTGTGGCATTAAGGGRGAAATTAAATGTAGCCCTAAAAAAGTCCCTGGATTTAAAGACTGCATTCAAGGCAGTGTTCAAGGTCAGGTTGGAGGGGACTTTGAGCAGTCTAAGATGGTRGAGGATAGAATATCCCTGTGGACATCAGAGGAGGGACTAGGTGATCTTTGAAGGTCCCTTCTGACCCAAATCACTTCTGATCCTGTGATTCAGGCGTAAATCATAGCTTGGGGCTGGTACTCGTAATTTTCAGTCTTTGTTGTGATGAAACTAACATCGTAGTCACTGGGACAAATCCTTTTGTGCACTCACGGGATGTAGATCCAGAGCAGTTACATTGCTWTTCACAGAAGAATAGCAGTACAATTTGGGGCAATCAGTTATTAGGATTTGGGACTGCCCTTTAAACATAGCCTATTGATTAACAAAGCTATTTCTGTACCACTTGCTTTATGCATTTGAAAAATTAAAATTAGGTTGAAAGAATCAATGCAATTTATTGTCTGCTTCCTAAGGATTGATGGTCAGGATTTAATTTTACAGTAATCTATATTAGAATAAGATTTTACTATAAGATTAGTTCTACTGAGCCCCTTTACTATCATGGTTACTTTACTTAAATACCAGAAAATCTCTTGGGAAAAAATGCTACATTGCAACTAAGCACTATTSTTATTGCTGCTATTAATTACATTGCGTCTTAGTTTTTAAAAACTCATTATGGATTAACAAAAATCCATACAAATCCTAAAAGAGATGCTAGTTCTGTTATTGCACTTGCTGGAAACTTTCAGATAGAATAACACAACAGTGTATGTATTATTACAGTTTAGYAGGTCATTCTTCTCCTTTTGATGCCCACATTATATTTTACATTTTTGRCTTGCTTTCAGTATATTTATTATATAGGCAGAGTAGACCAAATTTATAGATCTTTATACTGTTTTATTTTTAAATCTTCCCTTTGGAAATTTTCAGGATTTAGCCAGTCTATGAGTTTTCAGGACATTTTAGTAGAATTCAGTAACTCTTCACTTTCTGGCAACACAATGAACATCAGTTGAACAAATCCGTATTTTTTCTGTTCTGAATAGCAATCTCCAGTATATCACATGTTCTTATATAAGTATTTCTTTTAGTTCTGTTGATAAAAAGTAGAAAATGAAAGAACAAAACTGCTTCCATTGCAGTCTCTCCCTGAAGTGCAACTGTAAGACTTCCCTGCAATCAAGGTGATTTTTTTCAGTGATATAGAGAACTGATCATGTGAATCTCATAGAAATTCTATTTCTTCCAAAGATCTCTGAAGGATGATATGGTAAATGTCTTTTAAGAAATCATTCAGACTTGACTTTCCTTTGAGCTTCAGTATCATGAATTGTGGACATTCCCCAGCCAAAACTGAAGTAAGGTGTCCACARGCGCAAAAGTCTTAGACTATAAAATCTAAAAAGTTCAGTTYTTTCAGTACTGCTCCATGTCAARCTTACATAAGGCCAATAGTGAGATAGAATGAGCAAATAGAGAATTGTTCAAATAACATAACTACTTTGAAAACTTAGTTTGTCCAGTCAGTGGAGGTTTTTATATGATATAGACTCTTTTCTGATTCAATAACTTATGGTAAATTTTGCTTGGATTCCAGAGACTCATGCAAACTATATCATTAATCCTGCAATCATATTAAGTCCTGACTCTTAAGCTTATGGGAAGCCTGATATCTTTTAATTGAATTCTGAGTGGAGACTGTTCTGAYACACAAATGTTCTCTAACCAATCCAAAGCTAGAATTGTATCTCTCACCAGAAATGCTATCCTTTAATTTAAAGAGCCTAATTCTATGCTCTCAGCTACTGCTTTCCTCTAATTGTTTGAGATCAAGTTCTCAAAGCCTCCCTGCTGTTTCGGTGTTTGACTGGTCTATTGGATGTCTGCTTGCCTACTAGCCAGGGAGAGTCTGCAGCTCTCAAAGTGAACAATTCACTGTGGTTATACACCGTGCACAGAATCCTAGGGTGCCAGTGATGCTCAAAAATACCTCTGATTTGTATGGTGATGGCAAACTGGTGAAGAGTAAAATATATTAAACATAATTATTGCAATAGTATTCATCTTTTAACYGTTCTAAGAAAAAATCATATAACTTTTTTTGTTTCTTTTAAGATTAATATACTAGCAGAAAGAGTGTCACTGGAGACAACATGAACTCCCAAGGTTAGAAACAGTGTGTAGTCACTCAGATGCCTAACAAAAAATATATTGGAATACAGTTTGATAAATTGCAAGGTCTTCTGGGTCATTCTGAATTGCAATGTGTTGCAAATGTAGTMATCTCTGAGTTTTGGTATTTCTTTTTTTTTCTTTTTTCTTTTTTTTTTACTATGATATGAAATAGTTGCCTGAAAAAAAAGTTATGGAACTGTGAAATGATGTAGATTCTGAGTTTTAGATGAAGGATTATAAACAGATTAGTTTACTTACAATATGCCTTCTGTATCAAAATGTTTCTTAGTTTTCAAATAAAAAAAGTATTCAATTTCTGTATTAAAAAGTTGTTTCCTGACTTTCATTTTAAATAATATTAGCACGAAATACAGGTTTCATCTTCACAGGGTCGGTGGAGAAATACAGGCTAAACTATCTCCTAAGGACTTCAGTCTCTCTCCAGAGATWATAGAGGGATTCCCTATGTCCAGTTAGGACTAGATATTTTTTTGCAGATGGTTAAATTAGCTTATTCTGGGTTAGTTTGACCCAGAGCATATCTTTTAAAATCTATTCAGTTAGATTTTAAAGTTGCACAGAGAGAGAACCAATGACATTCTTGATGTGTTTTGTTGTTTTCCCATTTAATTCCATCATTTTGAGTTTTCTGTTTGATTTACAGCTCAGCACCAGCTTCCAGTATTTTGACCTTGCACTCATATGTTAATTGAAGAGCCTCTGGTATCAAATGTATCTTCTCTAGGAATGTCTTAGTTTGAAAAGACTGGTGTCTGCTAAGGMAGGCAGAAGCCTCACTTGAAATGGAAAATGTAAAACCCCCTCACYCTGAATTRTTATAATTTTGAAATTAAGGGACTCTCAGGCAAAGATATGGGAATATGAATAACAGTTCTTTACTAGGAAAAATAAAAGTAAAAATAAAAACATAGTAATATSAAACAACACTGACAGAGAATATGACCCTGACACCATGTGGGTCAGGATGTTGGCAGCAGTCAGATTAAATGGCAGCTGCAGTCCTTCTGGAGTGACAGATGTGCTTCTGTTGAAGCAGTGTTCTGGAAGAAGGGTGTAGTTTTCCTCTGAAGGTCCCGTGGTGGTGTAGATGGGCCTGGTCTTCCTCTGGGAATCCAGTGGAGAAGAAAGCTGTTCTGGGAATATAGTGGGAAAAGGCTGCCTGTGGTGTTCCAAACCTTAGGTTATATCCAGGTAGGAATGCCCTCCCCGWGGGCAGAGCATCTCACAATGGGATGATGTAATTTTATCAGTCWTGCAGCAAGACTCAATGGCCCATTAACAGAAGATATCTCCCCGGAGGGAGGATTGGTCGTGGAAGAKATAAAAAAACTGCCCCATCTGGTTTTAACAGGTGGCCCAATTAACAGAAGATAATTGCCCCAGCTCTAACAGATGGCAATAGAATGCACACCCCCAGCCGCATCTTGCATTTGCAAACTGAGACAAGGAATGTAATCACAGATTCATTGCCTTACCTTCTCCTTGTTCACAATCYTTCATGGCTTGTAGTGGGAACCTGAGATTTCCTGATTGGATCCAAAGAGTTTTACTTGCTGAAGCTCTAAAATATTTGGTATTTTACTATTTCAGAGGACTCCCTTGTTTTAATATCCTCCATATATCACTCCCTGAGGCACTCACAGGAGAGGTCAGGGAGGGAGGGAGGGGCTCCATAGTTTACATAAGCTTTACCTCTGGTCCAGGTCAGGTGCAGACCCTTCAGATCTGTCAGAGTCCCCTCCTTACTTGGGCACATGCAGAGAAGAGTCTGTGACAGATCCTTGGTRTGTGAGGAAAGGGGTATTTGATGCTCTATAGTTTATTTAAGTGGGGTTAAAACTTCTATTTTAGGAATCCTGGAGACTAAACTCTCTTTGTGTTTCTGCATGTATGCAATTCCTCTGATAAATAATAACCTTCTCTAATAATAATAAAGGGATCACAGGAACATAATCTCCTTTATGCGTCCTCAGGGAGAACTCACTAAGAACAGAAAAATTTTTTTCAAGCTAAGGGCTTCACCTTCAGATGTAAACCTACAGTTTACAAGTTTTCTGTGTTCCTAGTGATTTTAAAACAGAGCTTGATCATACCATCATTTTTGTTTGCACTTTTCCTCATCATTTGCTATGTTTTTGCGCAAAAACCCCAAACCAAAACCAACTGCAAACAAGTCTGTCAAGTTTACTTTTGGTTCCAGTGTCCTYGTTCGCTCCTACTGCCATAAAAATCATGAAGGATTTTCTGTTGCTATTTTGGCCCAGGTGTCGTCAAAATTTCATTATGTCTCCTTTCCTTGCCAARTTTAAAGGAATTTCCTTGAACAGAAATCATCCTTGGTGAAAAATATTGCCAGACACACATAGAAAAACCCACCCTGARTGTTTTGCCTTAAACAAGTTTTATTTGTACTTTCTGTCTGCATATTAGTCTCTCTGTGTGTATGTAAACTTTCCATAAGTACACAAACTCTGGAGACACAGTGGTTCTTTGCTGTGGGTTTAGCTAACTGGCTGGACAGTGTGTACTCAAGTCCTGCATTAAAATGCAGAAAAACTCCTCAAATCTGAACAGAACTTGAATTCGTGTCTTAACTTCTTGCTAGCTTAGGTACATTGATTATAACAAGTTGAGGATGCATTAATTGATTTTTAGTGCTGGCACAGAATAGCTTTAGTCACACCCTTAGTCAATAAGTAGTGTAGCTTCATGTCAATAGCCATGCTATGTCAATAGTCAATGGCCTATGCTAATTCTTGAACTGCCACCAGAAGGACTCTGGGAGATTATGAACTGGACTGACCAAAACACACCAAGATAAGTATACAAAATCTAGTGCCCAGAATTGTTGCCCCCAATGTTTACTTTACTTTTACATGCAGAGCATAAGATGATTAAAGTTTTGAATTATTAATTCTCTATTTGTGATTTTTATAAAGAGTGTGTGCTCTCTCCCTCTTACTTTATATGGTGCTTAAATTCCCTGTGATGGAACTGGCTTGACTGTTATGCAATGAACCCTCAAATTCACCAGATTCATTTGAAAATATTAAAGATACAGCCCAATGTTCTTCATARAACAACAAAAACATTCAAAAACTGTTTCTATTGCTTTGGAGTCATAATGAGTATATTTTCAATAATGGTTACCATCTTCCCTTGGTTTTGGCTATAGATGACTTACTAAGAAATATTTAYTTGATAAGAAGGTGTTGGGGATCTTTCYTTTTGTTCCTTTTTAGGAACAAAGGGAATTTTTWAGGAACTTAGGGAATTTTTTAGGAACTTAGGGAAATTTTTTTYCCATAAGTTGCTAGGAAACACTAACAACTGGGTGCTTAAGGAAAACAAAAGTGGCCAAACTCAGGGGAGGMGGGCATCTGGTTGAACTTTTCTTGTCTGGGAGTTTCTCTCCGAGGGGCAGAGACAGCACAGGAATTGGGCTGATAAAAGGCAGGGCTGGGGCTGCTGCAGGCTCTCTCACTGTCTCAGCTTTGGAGGAGGATGGCCAGAGGTGCTGCTTGGAGAAGGGAATTCACTGCTGCTGCCAGAGCCCAGGCCAGAGCTGTTTCTTCTATCCTGGGGTGAGCCTCTGCTTCTAAGAGCAGCCACTGAACTGGGACCTTATCAACACCCACCTCACTAAAAGAGGGACCTACCACCGTGTGTTTGGGTACCCAGGATCTTGAGCTGGCAGTGGAGAGAGGGCTGGGACTGGGTTTGTGTTCTGTTTGGTGTTAGTGCCATAGMTGTTGTTGTTTGTTTGCTTTGGCGTACCTACTAGTAAAGAACTGTTATTCCTACTCTCRTAYCTTTGCCTAAGAGCCCCATAATTTCAAAATTATAATAATTYAGAGGGAAGGGTTTGCATTTTCCATTCCAAGGGAGGCTCCTGCCTTCCTTAGCAGACACTTGTCTTTCAAACCAAGATAACACCCAAATCAATAGCAACCAACAAACTTCACGCAAAATGCTTCAGAAACTRGTCACCCCAGTGCCTGTACCACTAGCAATGAAGGCTAACATCACAGGGTACATGAAGGACAAGTATATCAACAATTTTTTAAAAGATGAGGAAAAGTGTTGCAGGGAAGAATCTATAGCAAATTGTTAGATGGTACACTTGCAAGCTCTCGGGGGGGAAGGCTAATGCTAAGCAGCAAGCACTATGGATGTCAAGAACAAAACTTATCAAACTAATCCTTTGTGCTCCTCAATTGAAMTTGAGCCAGCACTATTATGATTTTCAAGACAAACCAGCAACAAAGGCTAATTTTAACTCTTAGTTAATTAGTTAGTCTTGTGTGTTATATCTGACGGAAAATTACTGCAGTCTGTTTGACATTGTTGAGGCCAAGCTCTTCACTTAAAAATCACAATGGCTTTTATCTACCATACTTTGAAAGTGTCTGAGGGGAATAAATGGAAAAGAACTCAGAGAAAATTAATGAAAACATAAGATGTGAAGACTTGTAAAAATAAGACTTAGCCTAGAAATAAAACTATGGAGTGAATGGGTTCTTCTATATATGTAAAGGCTTGTTTATAAAATGGATGGCATCAATATTTCCATGAGCTGGTTGARGAAGAAATAAATGAAATTTCCAGTAGGCTAGTAGTTTCCAGTAGTTTAGACATTTATTTTAGATATTAATTATTAAATATGAGAACTTTGAAGTAGTGGAATTGGAATCCCAAAATATGAAGCTTTAAATAAWAGCTGAAACAAGAATCTGTATGGGCTAATATCTGAGCCAGTATCTTAGGAACGGAACCACCTTACAGTACTCTAGAAGAAAGGCTGATGTCTGACTCCCAGCTGCATCAGGCAATGAAATTACCCTTCCTTGAAATAAGAGCTTCTCTAGTAAATCTGTCTTGGGGAGAGTTTGTAGATAAAATGCAAAGGGATTCTGAGAGTGAACAAATAATTTAATAGGAGAGGCAGCACACTGGTGTGGATCTCTTCCCAGAGCAACACAAGCATAGCCTTCCGAGCCTGCATTTTCTTACTCATTATGCAGTCAGGAAAGGATTGGCTATTTACCTAACACTGATAGATAAAACATGGAACCTATTTCCAGTTTGATCAATTTTTTGAGAAATAGACATTAATTATGAATATTTTGTAATGATTACACTATTAATAACTTTTTATGGCATGTCATTACTATATCTAGAATTAGTCTTAGGTGTGTTGGTACAGAAGTTAATTCTCTCTCCATAACTGAAATTTGAAGAAAGCAAATTTGAAGAAAGTTATGAATAGTTCAGAATATGAGTCCATGAAGAACTGCCAAGTTCAGAATATGAATCATGAAGAACTGCCAGAACTGGTAGAATTATATCAACATATGTATTCAGAGAAGGTACTGTACAATAGCTGACAAAAATCTTCTTTCTGAATGCTCTTTAAAAGTTAACTTTCTGAAAGTTGTCTGAACCATGTCTTGTACACTCATTGCAGCCAGCTTTCTAGGGAACTGTGCATAGAAAGCAAAAATGAGGAAACACTGCTGCTTCTAAGAATAGGTTTGATAGCTTATTTTGTCTTGTAAATTTTGCCTCTGATTCCAGTGACTAGAAAAAATGTGGCAATGCACAGCTTGCAGGTTTGGGRTCATTCATTATCTGGTTTTTAAATGGAAATCTACAATTCAAAATTTAAATATATTCACCTTTCCAGTCTCTGCAGTAACTGAGTAGGAAGTTGTATGCACAGGCTACCCGTAAAATGGTCAAATTGCCATTGGAATAAGAGACCATYCAAATGGATTTGTTTGGATGGAAGAATACCTATGTCAAGTCTTTACAGGGGAAAGCAGCTAGCTACTYCTCACCATACTTTGGCTGACAATTCCCAACCATCAGTTCTGTTTCCTGACGGAGTTCTTCATTTGCAATTGATGCACTGCAATTCACTGTCACAGCAATGAAAGCACCCTACAGAGTGATCCCACTCACAGACTGCTTAGTTCCTGCCTTGCTATCACCCACATGTCAGAGAAACACATTGGCTGTGCTTGCTGGGCAGAATTCACTACACTGGTCTTGGATTTYCACTTGAATTATTCTGATGTCTGCTGATTTTGACATGTGCAGCAGCATGAACTCGCTGAGGCACAAAATGTCCCTTCCAGTTCCTTCCCTGTCCTTACAAACTAAACCTAGCCTATTTAATCCCATACCTCCTGGGGCAACAGTTACTTTGGTGGCCTTTGGGGTGAAAAATGACATGGTTAAGAATTAAACAAGAAAAAACTCATAGCCTGGTTCGAGTGTGATTTAAAATAATTACATACAAAAACAAAGCAAAAGCTTAATTTCTTTCTATCAGAGCTTATGCCTGTCTAATACTATTTATCAATGTGCAGCCAAAAAAAAACGGTGACAAAACACCATATTGTGAGGTCTGGTAACTTTGACAGAAATTTGATTATGGATTTATTCCTGATCTAGATTAACTTTGTATTGGCAGCTGGTTTGCTAATTCACAAGTTGAATATTAATGAGTGTCAAAGTAGTGCTGCAGAGCTCATGACTACCTGCCACCTGCTTTATTGGTCAGCCTAAGAAATGTAGAGGTCAGCCTGATTAGATTATTGGTTAATTGAAGCTGATGGCTGGAAGAATCAGCTCATTAACCATTATGGGTAATGTTAAGTGTGCATTCCAGTGACATAATTAAGCTAAGTACTAAGGAGTTTAGTAATGGGAGTAATGGGAAATTGCTCGTTAAATAATAACTGTGTTTACTCTTAAGCTTCTTGCCAGTTTTTTTTATCCATGTCATTAACAGGTGCRCTATGACGGTGTGTTCTTTTTTAAAGACAAAATATAAATTATTGATAGTATATGAAAATATACTCTGGAAAGCAGAATTACAGAGCACCATTATCTAATGGCCAATAAAAGGTTTGTTATATCTAGACATCACCTTCTTAAATTAATTCAGTTSACATTTGTTGAAATCAGTTGTGTTCCAAGCAAAGCAATGTTTATGTCTCTAAAATATTTTCAGTACAAACATACTTAAATAGATTGCAGGAGTCTACTTAGTACTAATTGTCTTATGAATATTTATTTTGAATAAATGTCAGTTGTACACACGGAAAAAAACCAATTAGGATCCCCAAATATGTATTGAAATGCAGCACAGCAGATCCTAAGAGTCATTTTAAAAAACCCATTGTGGCATAYGACACTGAGCTGTTTATGTGAGATATATATGCTTGAAAGAAAAATAATTGCCAGTCTAAGAGAAATGGTTTTCCTATCCTCTTCCTTAAAATATAGCATTCTTCCTTGTTTATGACCTTGCTGCTTTTCATTTACATTCATCCACGTTGCTTGCCCCTGCCACAGCAATGCAATAGCATTGCATTAAGCAGGACACCTGAGTCCTGTCTAAACACCTGGCCAGGTGTTTATGTATATACTGCATATATCCTGATAAAATTGGAACACATAAAGGTAAAGGGAAGGAAAGATGTCAGCTATCCATCCTCATTCCTGTCCCAACATTTGCATCTTGCTCTGGGTTCAGCTATTCACCAGGCTCACAACTGCTGTCACCCACCAGAGACTGTGCTCAGCCTCTCAAAGAATCAACCTTCCTCTGGGCTGTTTTAAAGTAAATGACATTTTTTGTGAAGGCAGAAAATCTGTGAGGAATCCTGAGTGGATTTTACTTCTGGGTGAAGTTCTTCTAGGAATGAAAGAGATGCAGCTTCTTGGATGAGGATAAACTGYGCTGGCTATGACTCAGGGCAGCCTTCCTGCAGCTCTTGTGGCCAGAGCTGACACACATCTGCCAGCTCTGAGTTCATTCTAACTTTTCAGGGTCCATGAATAAAAGCTTTGGGTACCAAACAATTGGAACAAAGAACTKAGAAAAAGTAGGACAAGAGACATACGACAAACATGAGGGTGGTAACTGCACACAAACACTTAGAACAGTGTTTACATTGCTCTTGTCACAAAAGGGCTGCTCAGAATTACAAGGCTGACCTACTTCAGGGTTTGACATTTTTGTTAAATGCTAGAGGGCAGGTACRTTTTAAAGCAAGATACTTCTCTTCTGCCAAGGTACATCTACAGCACACTGGCTGCCAGTACTAACATCTCCTTTAAAAAGATAGTTGAAGGACAGGTTGTATGCACTGTTAAAACAAAAAGCATGAAGAAAATGCGTGTAAGGTTGAGGGACAGGAAATGTATACCCCCTGTATAGAATTAATCTGAATATTTGTGAAGTTTATTAGCATAGCTTTTGTATACCATCAGCTTTCTTCAGTTAGAGTAACTGAAATTTGATAACTGAAAAGGAACTAAAAGTCTTTGTCAGATGTTTGTCTTTAGAAGCCACAGGTTTCCAACTAGATCTACTAAAATCAACATCGCTAAAAGTAAGGAAATTAATTTAGGCCATATTAATTTTTCTTTCAACTTACATTAATAATTCTTTTCAATAAAATTATTAGAATATTAAAAATTTAAAATACAATACGTTTTCCCTTACCTATACAGTTCCCATTAGGTCAGTATATTATATTATATTATATTATATTATATTATATTATATTATATTATATTAATTATATATGTTTATATTTATAAGAAGCAACTGTGTACTGTGAATTGTATGTATTTATGTGTTTCATTTTTGAATAAGAGTGTATGCAGGAATAGGTGTGAGAAAACACAGATCAAACAATATTGACCCAGTCATTGTTATGCAATTTCTCACTTTGTCAGTTTTTTACTAGAGAGGGAGCTGAAATAGCACATAAGACTAAAATAGGATAAATTTCAGCTTTAACTCAGAATTCTCTTCCTGTTGGATCTCATCAATTTTTTCTCCAAAAACACGGTAAAAGTTTGCATTGATTTCTCTGAGAGCTAAATCAGACATTCTTAGACCCTTCAGTTTTATCCCCTGAGACAAATTATTTTTCCTGCTGGACATCTGTAGTCTCATGAAACTTATGAGTTTAACAGATGTAGCTAGAGGATAAAGTTTACTCAATGTTATTTTCTTGATAAAGTTTTTTAGGGTTGTAATATCCATCATTCTTGTGTGAAGGGAAAGAGGGAAAAATCATAAAAGGSAGAGGTTGTAGTTCACTTTTGTTATGAGGTAAACAAGAGAAAGGCACAACATTTCAGATTTAAGGCTCATATTTTGACCTTGAGAACTCAAACATTTTATCCTACTCTGTACTTTTTTAATTAATTCAGCAGGGGTTCATTTCTTTCACACTTCTGACCTTAATTTAAGTGTAAATATTTTGTTGATAATTTTGATGTCTGAATTAGTAAATCTGCCTTTACAATATGTTCCCAACATGTAACTTTATACCCAGACATAGCTGAGATTCACCCTGGTAAGTAAAGCCTGTTCTGACATCTGATGAACTGTGTCATGCTGCCCATATGTTCCTTACYACTAAGGAGATCACCTTGCTCTATSTGAAATTTAAAGGGTCCATTAGAAATTGAATTTTTGTACTTTTAACCAACRGATGTCAGGTTACATGAAGAAAAACTCCTTTTATAAAATAAAATTATATACTGCATCACCATTTGYATGTTTTGAAATGTCCAGCGTATTTTCCCCAACTTATCCCCTTTTTAACCTTTACTTTTCTCTGCAATAGCCTAAAAWATCCTTTTATCTCTTTTCAAAGATACTTACCAGTTGCTAAATAAGTACAAGTCTCCTATTTTAGGCTATTATTATGAGCTGTCCCTTCCATGACCAATAAAAGGAAATGGTGAAAATTGATTTTCAATAAGATTTGAATTTTCATATTGTATTTTTCATGATGACCTGTGCTCACCATAGAGGAAAGCACGCTAGCTGAAGTCAATGCAGAAAGCTGATCTGACTAAATGGTGTGAGATCTGTTTCTGTCACAGCAGATTATTGCAGACTGGAACACTAAAATCCATTTCAGAACTCTGTAAACTTCCCATTATCTCTGTAATTCCTGCTGATGTTAATCAAAACTATTGTCCCATTTGCAAACTACTTAATAMCATTTCTATTACCATTCATTTTATCTAGCCCTTGCCATCTGTTTCATTTTACAGTTGTCTCATAGCCAAAGTAATGTCTCAAATGTTGTTTGCATAGTGTTCATTTTGATCAGAACACAAACATATAATAATATTTTAGGACATTTTAATATATTAATATGTAATTAATTTCTGTGAAGCTACATCAAAGTTTTTAAGTGTTTTTTGGTGTTGTAAAGACAGAAAAGTGTTTTCCTAAAGTAAAAGGCTTTAATTCCATGGGTGKTCAACTTGAACCTTTTCATCTCAAAGGCCAGTTCCTGACACTGATTTTGGATGTCAGGAGTATAGTGTAAGTATATTTATCTGCCTATGGAGAAATTCATAAAGGAAAAGATTGAATCTTAGAAAGAAAAACTGATAAATACTATTTTCAGCACTACTGGGATCAATGGGACCAAGCTACCCCATTGGCTAATGCTAAAGAGCTATATCCACTTATTGTTTTCATTATTATGCTGTTACAGTTATGCCTTTGAGAGGAARCCTCTAGACATTTAGGTCAAATTACTGCTAAAGGAACTCACTCAACACTTCCTTCTCTTCCAGCTTTCCAAACTGTTAGTTTAACAGAGAAGCCACATAAAGATGATCAGAGCACACACTGAGGAAAGGTAAAAACTGTGGAGATGCAGAAAATATGAGCAGTTCTATCACAAAGAATGTGAGTGTAACATTTAATTCAACCTTTTCCACAAAGACCTCAGCTATATAAGGAGATAATACAAAAATGCCTTGGCAATAGAGGCATTAGAATATGACTGCTTGGAAGGCCCTTCAGTAGAAGTAATAATGATAGAAGGCCTTGTTCAGTAATTTGYCTTTCAGTCAATGCTGGTGTTAAAGAAAGTAAGACCAGATCTCAGTGACAGAGCAGTTAGTTAAGTAAACATCMGTAGACAGCTCTGGGACAGTTGGCCTTCAAAAATGTCCTGGCTCTGCCTAGTGTCCCTCTTCACCAGTATTTATAAAATRCAAAATTTTTCTATTGTTTGGCTGAGCTCATTAAAGATGTCAAAAATTTCAAAGCTACACAAATAAAGTGTCCAAAACACAGCTTTGTGAAAATACCCAGGGAAGTGATAATAAATTAATAAAAAATGGGGGGAAAAATTACTATTCTGAGAAGCTTGTTGTATCATAAGAAATGAAACCTTACTCTTTGCCTAACACAAAACCATGGGTGCCCATCAGTTAGCTAACTACAAGCAACAAAACATGCAGTCGTTCCATGCCACAGATTTAAATCATAAGGCATAACTATGTTTCACCTGCTGTAGAAGTGTGCTTGAAAAAACAATGTGGTCTSTGTTCCTCTGTGTTGCTAGATCTGCTTTTTTGGGATTTTGCTTTCTATTTAGGCGCTGGCTCCTCTAACTTGGAGCCAGCCAGCAACAGGCTTGCTCTTCCCTCCCACATACATAACACTGAAAACTGTGTAAATTTGTCCTCTTCCCCTTGAAAATGTAACCATCAGGGCCCAAACCCTTGCCACTCACTGTAGGCCAATGCATAGCCAACTAACTAAACAGCTCACAAAAAAAAAAAGTTGTTATTAAAAGTCCCAATGTTTGGTTCTAGTTTCAAAGGCTGATGTAGTATCTGGAAGCATCCCTTACTGAATCCCAGGTGGCAGAGTTTATAAGTCATGTTTCATAAAAGCTTTTGTTCCTGTAGACTGAGTTCTGCCAACAGGCCCATATAGYCTCTCTCTCGCACGTACTGACCTTAGTCCCGACAAACCACTGCACCACCCACCCATTTCTCATCATTCCAAAACAAACACTGTGGGACTTGAGGATCTCAAAGGTCTCTTACAACCTTGATGATTCTATGATTCTAAACCCTACAGCTGAACTGGCTCCTGCTCCCAACAGAGAATACACTGAATGTCCTCTCCCTCCCAGCTATTCTAGGTAGTGGCTTGTTGAGCTTCCTTCTTTATACTGTCTGAGGAATGAGGAAAGAGACAATGTTGCTTTTGATGGCAGCTTACCAGACAAATTAAAAATAAGTAAAGTTTGGCAGGCTTGCTAATGGTTATTACTTCAAAGATATTTTGTATGTCCTGGGACTCAGTAAAGAATATCTTTGTATGTAAAGTGCTCATGATGYGCATGACCCTCATCCTGATGTGCATAACCTTCACCCTGGAGAACATGACTCTCACCATTTTAAGACCTTTGTTGTCTGGACTTGGGAAGAGGCTTTGGGGAGTAATTTTCCACTGCCACTTAAACATATCCATGCTGCTGGAAAGGAAGGAATAAGTTATTGTTTGTATTCTTCCATTTCCCTAATAAAAAAAAAAATTAAAGATATCAGAGCTAGTCAGCAAAAGTAGATTGGAGGACTACAATTGGGAGGAGGATGGGCTGCCATCAGAATATAACAGACAGTACATTCCTGTTGAATGCTGAACCTTGGAAAATGAACTGCAGAAAAGAGTTTGCAAATATGCTGGGCTCTGAATGCTGCAAGGTTAGTATTAGTGTCAGCTTTAGTGCCCTGGCCACCTTCCAGTCTGGATAATTACATGCAGCTTATTCAAACAAGCCTACATGGCATTCCTGTCTTCCTGTCCTGAAATGCAATACAGAGCTGCTGTGAGTTCATTTATAATAGAAAACTTCAAGGGTAGGAAATCCTCCATTCTGTCACACTGTTTGCAAAGTTTCTTAGAGCAATGTAGGTGTATATAAAATGAACAGCCAGGCACAGTTAGACCCTGGCATTAGTGAGCTATTTCAGTGCAAGTGACTGTAAGCAAGGTTACTTTCTTTCTTTRTACTCTTTAGAAAGTCACTAATTTTGCTTGCTTTGTTCTGAATTCTCGTTTGTAATCCTGTTTAGGGGTAAACCAATAATAATCCTGTTCACATGTCTGTGGGATTTTGTGCTGTAGCTTTAGGAGTTTTGAATTTCCTCTGTTATGTAGAGAACTAGAGAACAAGGCTTTCAGTCAGAGACTAAAGCAGCAACACGTTCCTGTTCACACAACCAGAAGGAAGCAAAACTCCTATTTTCAGTTAAAAGGTAACACAATATTTCACACTGAAGATTAGTTTATTTTTTAAGTGGTAAAGCAGCTACAGTTTGCACCTGGTAATTATGTCCACAGACCCCATCTGTGGAGCCTGAAAAACTGTCTGAAACCTCAATCTGAAAGCAAGTCCAGGCTATTTATTGTTCCTTATTGTCCTCCACATTATTCACTGCTGAGCCTGATCTCAGACCTCCTGTGCACATAGAGATGCATTTCTGCACTTGTGGATATTGTATTAGAACAACCCTATAATCTCCTATGATTCCATCTCAGAGGTCACCTACAAGCCAAGCCTATAAAGAAAGTAGTTGATGTGTACAGGACTGCAGGTTCAAGTCTGGCAAGTCCCGGTGTCTCTTCTTTGCTCACAGGAAAGCAACTAAAGTTCTGTAAAGTTCTTCCATCTTTGTCAGCACCTGWGCACTGTTTTGGTTTGATGTGCACGAAGAAGAAACAAAAAAAAAATAAGAGCAGAATTTAGAAAGTAGACAGCAAATAGAGGAATAGCAGAAAGTAGGAAGCAAATAGCAAAATAGTAGTGGTTATAATTATTCTTGACACTACAAGTAGGAACAGGGACAGCATGGGCAGAGTGCAGCTGCGGAGAAGACTGTTAAGCAAAAATCAAGCTCTTCTAAGATGTTAAGAAAGGGAACCACCTGTCTGCTAAGGTCACCCTTGCTRGCTGTGCTGAGTATGCCAGGGTCTATGCCAGGGAATTTTCTAACACTGGAGGGCAGGAAGGAAGTGCCCTGTATTGACACACACAGGGAATCCTGTAACTCCCCCTTCAATCTCTGCGAGTGGCAATCATGCCACTGCCCTCAGTGCTGGATTGCAGTTTTGATGATGACAGAACCTACATTTTCCCACTGGTCAGGGTGGACCCTTTATTTTCCCATTCCTCTTGTGAGAGACAATTGCTCACTTTGAAAATTTAAAAAGGTTTTTTAAACCTTAACAAAAATACAACAAAGGACTACATAAGGAAAAAGCTGCAGCACTGGGAACTGCCCCTTGTGCATACCACGAGGCCAGTTTGTCTTCAAGATATATACTCAGTCTTTTATACCCCTGGGGGTTGCATCAGCCAGCCCTGGCCCCTYCCAAAGTCTGTCAGTCAGCTCTTTGCCATTTATCAGCGGAAACTGCTTTCTTGTAACTTGGTTGGAGGTCAGGCRTTGCCATGCTGCACCCCCTAAGCACCAAGATTTCCATGTCCAACGGCCCCGAGCAAGGGACACGTGCGTGCCTTCTTTTACCTGTCCCAGACAACCTCAGCTGTCTGATGGCAGCAATATGGGGGAAGGGAACTATGRGGAGAATAGAGGATATCTAAACTACAATAACATAACTATACAACACYAAAGCTTTTCTTAATATTCACACAATAGTTATCTTTTAATTGTGAGAGCCAATCATCTCGTTATCCATCTATAACACTCTAGTGGCTAAGGATAATTCTCTTATCATGGACTGAAGGATTATCATGAAAACCATCACATTTCTTGTTGTACAGTACTGCTGTGCCTCAAGTCTCTGTGATCGGTACCTTTCTGGCTGAAGTTCTGGTCTCTCTGGAGCCTAGGGCAGTGAATAAAAATATGCACATAAATCATGGCAACTGGAAAATCAACATTAACATCCTGGCTTTATTTTGAATGTGCAGGGTGCCCCAAGGGGCAGTGGTACCAGGCAGCCTCTGTATAGATTTCCATCTTCAATTTCTGGGACACTGGATATTTGTGGATGTACAAARTGTTCTGTAATCCCATTTCCTCTTTTCCACAAGGAAAAGACTAAAATCACTTTGGATGTCTTAGAATAATTTAATCACTTGGTGATAAAATGCAGTTTTCTTCCTTTATTTCATAAGGTATTTAACTTATAATGGAATTGGGGGTAAATATCTGTATCAATATGGTCATATTGCACCATTTATGTTAAAATTCAGCTCTGCTACAGTTTACTTTCATGTTTATCAAAGTACAAACAAAGTAGCTCCTCTTAAGAAAAACTCTGAATTATAAAAACAATTTGYTGTACTGCTTATTCTCTGCCAGCATAGTGGAGGGAAGTCTAGGATGTTTTGTTTTGTGTTCATCAAGCTCTGGGCATAAACAAAAGTTAGCATCACTGAAAGGCAATCAAGAAGACAACACAGTTTATCCAGCTATGTGATAAACTCAGAGTTTTGTCCTACTTCTTCCTGACAGTCTGGTCCTACGGGCTCCAAATAGAAGCAACCAAAAATTACATCTGAAAATTCAGTATCTGGCCTCCAAAGAGAAGTTATACGTGTCCCTGGAGTAGGATCAGCATTTGGTGCGACTAGAGCTTTGGTTGTTTTCTTTTATTCTGGAAATTGTAAACAAACTGAAGAGACATGAATTCAAGTGATCAGTATATGATCAGTAAAATTACATTCTTTCAAAGTACTTGCCTATTTTTCCATGTCAGTTTGGACTCAGATCTAGTCTGAATAGGCAGGCATAAAAGCCTGCATTTCAAGTCAATTTTCATTATAATGAGCTGGATTTGCAGAGATTCACAGCTACGGTCTCTAGTTTGTAGAGAACTGTGGTAATCAATATTCAAAATCCACCTTTTGCAGCTGAAAAAGTCACTTCTGAATCAGGAGCATTGCAGGTTACCTGGCTTATTGTACACTTTCCTCTGAAGTGTGGCAGAAAATAGGCTATTTGAAACTAGAGGAGTCCCCTAAGTCTTTCCATGAACCAGCTCTTTGCTCCTTTCTTGCTGACACAAGCACAAGCTCACTGCAAATTGCTTTTGAACTACTTTATCAATGGGTTTTGTGAATGGAAGTTAGAGGGATATAAAGCTATCACTTGGCTTTGTGCCACTGGATTAGATTGATGCTTTTAAAAAACTTGTGTGGCTCTCAGTAAAAAGCAGGATCTCTGTRCCATTAAAAATAACCAAGAAAAACATGAAGCRGACTTTTCCAGTAGATGTTAGGAGRAAAAACTCAGTTGTTTGGCTTTTCTTTCATCAGCATGGCAATAAAAAGTATTTAAAGGCCAGGATTCAGCGCTGTCCTCTTCCCTGGACCTGTTTAGCATTGATGGTAAATGCCTTATGAAGTTATGTAACACAGAAAAAGATATATTTATTTTAATATTTATATATATATTCTTCCCTTCCTCTTAATCTCCTGCAGCTAATCCTCCTGTCTTCAGCTGATCAAAGCCCTTAAAAGGGAGATTAATYATTAAAAGTTAACTTATTCCCTGAGACACTTTTTATCACTGCCTGTGATTCATGGATATTATGTCTGAGCACTTAAGCGACAGCATGTCAAGCAACACATGCTCTGGATACACACAACAYCTTCCCACTCAAATTAAACTTCAGCAAAGTAGGAATTGTTTGCTTCATTGCTTTAGATTTGAGTAATAACCTAACCCTCCTGATCTGCAAAAGTATGAAATCACTGTATGAGCCGCATCTCTAACACAGCCCCACAGATGGACAGAAGTGGACAAATGTCAGACAAGCTGGTGTTCTCCCTCGGTCAGGCTGACCTGTGATGGTACCCTGACTGACCCCTCCTGTCTCCCAGAACAAAATGTGTCTCTGCTGAAAATATGTCCTGAGACCTGTAAAGAAGGGTGACTGCAAATTCTTTAACWGAAAAAAAGGGTGAAATCATGGTCTGAAGAAGAAACTACAAGCAGGAGTCTCTGCAAACTGCAATTTTAAATAAGATTTTAAAATTGCAAAAGAAAGCCTTATTGCTTAAAGACACAGGATAAAAATATTTTACAACATTTTGTGAAAATTTTTGTTGGCAATGGTGTCATATACAGCAGCCAAGGCAATGCATGTATGTGAGTTATTTTCTGTTTATCTGAGGTGCACGTTCACCAGGGGAGGTTTCCTCTTCACTTTGTCATCATGATCATGAAGTTTACATTTCTCAGGCTCAAATTTACACACATCCAGAAGTTGTGCAATAACAGGCAWCTACAGTAACCTCCTTGGCACCATGCCACGGTGGGGCTGTCTGCACCAGATAGACCTGGGTCTGGAGACTGTCCCTGGTCTCTTTCATCCATCCCACCCAGGTTCCTCATCCCTTTCACTGTCCTATCAGACTCCACTGAATTGCACAGAATTGATTTGGAACTGCTTCTACATGTACAGACTTGGATTTAATTATTAAACACATGGGTGTGACAGACCCTCAGAGTGAATATCCCATTGTAATTTCTTATGGAAGAAGCCAAAACACTGTGGCTAGGCACATACCAGCTTTCTGTCTGCAGCAGCAAAAGGTTAATCATTCAATTATCTCTGGAAATTTTCTGAAAGTCCAGATAGTAAGGCCCRAATTCAAATCCCGTTGGAACCAGTGAGGACTTTCAGATCCTCTGATGCACATTTCACTTTTCACCCATATCTGCAATGTCTTCAGCTCTTGAAATAGGAGTGAACTTGAATACTGTTACCCTGCTCCTGTGTTTAGGAGAGGTATTACTGCACTGAGAAAATCCATATATTGTAATGTTTAAAATCATATTCATGGTCTGTTTTTRGAATACACTATATGTTTTCCTTATTTTTAACTTCTGATAGCATTTCTGAGAAGAGTTAAAGAAATGCAAATATATTCCCCTCTTTCTGGCTTGTTTATGGGAGTGCCCTGTGGATAGAAGCAGAAGTTGATCTGAGCCAACAACACAGATGAGGCAAGCCAAACCCTCACCACTTGATAGCTGTTTAGCCAGACATATCTTTTCTAAGCAGGAATTGGTCTTTATTCATGAGGAATTTTAAGCATGCCAGTCCTGTAATTTTGCTCAAAAATCTGTTGGCAGAACAAAGGACAAGAAAGAACTGTAAACRGGGTTGTGGGACTAAAGATCTAGACCAGAAGATAAAATTAGCTTTAATTATGGAGACATCTTGAGAAGTAAATATGYTTGCTTAGATTTCTGTTTCATTTGTTGCTGGGGTTTTTTTTAAACTATAATGTGGTGTATTTTGAATTCATGTTTATTCCTGTTTTTAGGTAAATCTCTAAAAGAGTRTTTACCTCCTTAAGAGACAGTTTTGATACTGATGCTTCTCATTACACATTACTGATGTCTCTCATTAAAGTTGAATAAAACTTTGTGTCTAAGGTGATGCAGAAGAGARATCCTCTTGAAGTTCCAGTAAAATAAAAGTTCCAGAGTAAATTAATTCTACTTTATGCCTCTACGGTCCTGCCTGATATTAAAAATAAACTTTTCTTAGCTATGCGCCCTCAAGTATTTCTGTAGCTCTTGTCAGCCCATAGATTTTTGCCTAATAAATGCAAAATCGTTGGAGGTTTTTGCATGAGTGGTTTATAACATAATACTATCAATATAATAAAATCATTACTGCAACAGATTTTTATTAAAGAGTAAATTTGTATTTCAGTCATTCTAGGGCAACAACGTTTAAATCAAATAATGCAACTGAAAAAGGGGTAGCAAAATCCACACAAATCTAATTGGGCTAAGGAAACTAATCCACCTGAGGATGTTAAACTAAAAAAAGCAGCTCTYACCCAGGGTGATTCCCCAAAGGTTAAACTCTTAATACACAGATTTACCATTCTCACCATGTTTACAGCAATTTACCCTGTGTTTCATTGATCTAGTGCCTTTGCCTTTTAATTAACCTTCCCAAAGACTGCACAGAAGTGTAGGAGGTGAGGGGGCTGGGATATATCAGCACAGTCAGGGAATGAGCTGTATGACAAATGCAGAAGTATTTCATTTAGTGCTTTAAAGCAGTAGTCTAAGTAATGTCAGTACTTGGATCTCAAATGCACTGTACTTAAATGTTCTCTAAGTTAGAAGCAGAGACTTCAAACACATCCAAGTCTCGCATATATGAAGCTGTGAGTTTAATCTGCCTGAGCACTGACTGGCTGACTGGAATTCTTTATGGACRCAATATCATACCTGTGTACCAGCAGGTAAAATCATATTACATGTACTTATTGTCTGGCAGCCACACACTTTAGGTACATATTGCATATGCTTAACCTTGAAATTGAGTATCAATCACAGTTATTTTTTTCCTAGAAAAGCTAAGCTGTGCCCAGCTTTAGGCTAGGTACATATATACTCAACCCTCAGCCCCCCCACCCCCCCCCCAAAATAAAAAGCCCCAGAAAACCAACTCCCAAAAAAATCTATAACCAAAACAACAAAAAAAGCTCAACCCCCCCCCCCCCCCAAAATAAAAAGCCCCAGAAAACCAACTCCCAAAAAAATCTATAACCAAAACAACAAAAAAAGCTCAAGAAGAAAACCCACCCAAATACTCAATGTTGTTTTAAATCTCATGCCTGGTGTCCATTCAGGTACTTAGCTAGAAACTGAAGGCAGATTCCAGCTGGCTCAGGCTTCCTGGTCAGTACAGAACTGGACACCCTTGTCGTGACATGACCACTTAGAAGGTGATGGCCAAACTCTAGTATCTCTTCTTCTTAAAGGCAAAATACAATAGGTAAGAGTTCCTTCAAAATGATTGGTATTTTTGCTTTTGACCTAGGTGAGGTTAGTATTTCCTTTGGGCTCTCATAGTATCGGTGGGAAGCAAGTTCTGGAAGTATTGTTTGGCTTTTTGCCCTGCACATCTAAATGGGTGGGCAGTCTGCTTCTGGCACTTGCCACACAGGATCTCAGGAAAATCCAGGTGGGAAGGGAGGTCAGGAGATTTCCAGCTCCAGATTTTAGGCAGGTGGGAAGGGAGGTCAGGAGATTTCCAGATTTTAGGCAGGAGCAGCTCTGAGCTGAGACTGCGCTGCTGAAGTCTGTGCCCTGTCAGGATTTGAAAACTTCAAGGATTGAATTAGCACAACCTCCCCRGACAACCCACAGCCCTGCTCAGCTGTACAAGTACAAAAGGGTCTCCTTATCCCCAGCCAGAATCTCTCTTTCAACTTCAACCCATAGCTTCATCTCCTCCCCCCACACACTGCTGTGAAGAGCCTGACTCCAGCTCCTTGGAATCTTCCTTTCAAGTGTTGAGGGCTGCTGGTGTTGATGAGCTCATATCTAAACCATCTCTACTCCAAGCTGAATAAGCCCAGCTCCTGCAGGCTCTCCTCAAAGGGCAAGTGCTCCAGCCATAAATAGTTTGGGGATTATCTGCTCAACTTCCTTTCCAGTCTTAGAGTGCAACATAAGTAAAGGATTACATTTCTGTCTGATCCATGATGTTGATAAATTCACATTCAAAATCACCTCTTGAGTTTCAAATTTATCTTGACAAAAATATCTTAAATATATCAGGCTGACAGTCTACATAGTATTGTATCATAACAATCAATAACTATTCTTAAACAGTCAGCATTTTTCTGCATGATTCCTGCAAAACAGTAAATTCCATGAAAAATTCCATCTTGATAGATTTTGTCTATGTAAACATTAAACAATGCTTTATAAATAAAATGTATACGTTTTCTACTTTGAAGTCATAAACTTACTGCAGTTTTGCACTACTGCAATTGTAAATTAAATGTCAGCACAAAAAGCAACTGCTTCTAACGAAAAGACTTTTCTGAGCATACTTCTGTCTAAAGATCATAAAATACACCATTCTTGAGCTAATACCAACCACTGTGGGTACTGCTGCACAGTTTCAGTTTAATACACTTACAGTTTCACAATCTGTAACTGATACAGGCAGAATTATTCCATTTTAACAATGACAAAGATAAAAGGCATTATTTCATTGAATGTATGCCCAGAATWGCTGCAACTAAATCTCTGAGTAAAATAGGATTTCATTATAGAAATGGATTCTTGAAGATTTTTTTTTATTAAATAAACAGAATTGGGAACCAGCAAATCCTGTCCTATTCCATACCTGCAAAAGCAATTGTATTTTGCTTCCTGTTTCATTTGGATTATTCTCCCACAGAGGAGCTCCAGTTCACAGTTTATAGCACGAATACGTAGCAGCAAACTAGTTAGATTTGATGAAGAAGTGTGAACATTTTGTCATGATCTGCCCACTCACACTCAGCATTGTTTGAAGGTTTGTAAATTCTCTTTTGCTGGGAGTATTTCTTGTCTGTTTATTGCTTTACCCTGTAAGGCAAAAAGAATAATCTTAGGAATGGCAAAGTTAAAATGCATTGATTTTTTTTTAACTTTTCAACTCTATTTCTCAGAATGACAAAGATATATGGGCAGCTAGAGATGGTTTTTTTTTTATTTGTCCATTTCAGTATATTGCCACAGCTGATATATGTCTGTGGTTTGGTTTTTATTCAGCAAAAGGACATACTGATGAGAACTAGGTTAAGGATCAGGAAGCAAAACTCCCTACATAGGATATTAAAAGGGCAAGGGTAGTTGCTTCTTTTTTGACTGTTGTTTAATCTTGAATTGGGAGAATGTTAGGTGCTAGTTCTGCACCTTTTGCTCTTTTTGCTCTTGAAGCTGTTGGGAGATTTCTTGCTGGCTTTTAACTGTTGTTATTGCCTTCAGATCCATCAATCAGCACAGATGGTGAGGTATGAAACAAAAATCCCATATACTCAGGACTGAGTCACACTGGTGGAAATGGAGAACTGCTTCTGTCCATCCTGTTTTCTTAATCTCCAGATGAATATGATCAGTAGATACACCAATAGCCCTCAGTGCTAGCCATCTTTGTAAATTAACGTCATCAGTGGTGCAGGACAGATGTCTGTGAATCAAGTATGAAACCCACAGATTTCTCTAAAGACAGCAGACACCAGCTCTTCACAGCCTTTAGTATTTGCAGGAACAGGACAAAAATAGATGAGAGGACTAGGAGAGACAAAATTATCACTAGAAAGGGTCTGCTCTGGTCACAGATGACCAATTACATACTGAAGATCCTTTTAACGCCTGTTCCTCATAGACTAAAAAATCATCTTAACTTTTTTTCATAAGCTTTTGACTTACAGTTCAAACCCCTGAAGTACCAGTTGTATTGAGAAGAGGAAAGTGAGATCTCGGGCATGGTGAATAGGCCTAAAATATRAATGTCTCATATGTTACAAAGAGAAGCTTCACTTACTGTCCCCTGAAGGGAACATGGGGGTAAAAAGATCCTGGCATGTTGATTTATGGTCTTTTTTAATACTAGACATGTGGAAAATCATCATCAGTACATCACATSCCCACTACTATCTTCACAGATCCAAATGTGAAGATTGGATGGTACTGCTTTTGTCTGCACATTCTGCACCACTTACCTCCAGGACCAGAAGGTTTGAAACACATGTGATTCACTTAGGTCTTATATGCCCATACAATTATTTTACATCACTGAATTATTTGCAAGTCCTATAGGTTACTTGTAAAATGAATTTATGATTCCTCAGCCGTATGGTTTACTAGCATGAGAGATGTTGGAAAAATAAAATTTACAGTTTCTCAGAGAACTCCTTCTCTCCAGCACCTGCCCTGTCTTAGTTCTGATTTCTCTTTTTAAATTTTTTTGTGTTCCAGTTTGGAAGGTTAAGGCTTATTTTCAAAAATATATATTTTTTGTAAAGGTGAGTGGATATCCTAAGACATAGATATGTATATCAAAAGTTAGTAAATGTGATAGAACCCAGAAACTAACATGGTGCAGATTACATTTAGTATTTTTCCATGAGAGGTAGTGAAATTTACAATCAGTCATTATTCAGATAAATGCAAAAATATAAATGAATAAATAGTTAATTGTGCAGCAACTCTACATTTTCCTTTTTCAAGGTTATGATTTTCTATTTCCCCATCATATGACATTGAGGCTGATCTTACTGCTCAGATTATTGAAAGGTTGTTTCAAAGTTTTCCATGAAAACAAGGTGACCTGATATGTACACTCCTTTAACAAATTACCAATTTGAATGTAGTACATTTAAAATCCTCAATAGTACCAGCAGTTTATTTTCCAGTTCTCATATGCATTGCTCCTTTAACAGAAGGGTTCAACCTTTCTTACAGAGCTTTTAAAAAATCCCAAAAAATACAGATGACACATCTCAATTTGGAGATACTCTTCATTCGCTTTAAAAACAATTGGATCAGAATTTCTGTCACTATCTGTGGCAGTGCCTGGTCATGTAGATATTTTTTCTGACAAGAGAGATGTACAAAATTTTAATAGGTGTAATAGAAGCATTTTTTTGGTAAGGTCATTAAGAAACATAGCAGGTACATATGAATGCTGTWAAAAATCTCTGCCAAATTTTAATTGCTTAAGAAAAGAATGTTCAAGGCCATGGAAAAACAATATGAATTTGAATTCAGCTACTATTAAATTATCTTCTCAATTGTTGCATGTGTCTTCCATATAAGTAATTGTTCAGCCTGTAATCCCTAAAAAGCCATCTGTGTCGGGCTTTATCTTAGCCAACACTCTGCTGACCCTCATAATCAAGTCTTCATTTCCTCTCAGCTCTATTGTTTTAGCCTCACATTTGTTAATTAAATTAATTCATTTACTTAAGTTAAAAGCATCTATTCCAGCCTCAGGCTGCTAGTGGTTTCCTTCAAATTAATACACTGCATAAAGCATTAAAATCACCAACCTTCCAGATAGCACTTCACTGAAACTGGATTTGTTCCAAATTCAGAACTCCCTTGCTCACTTCTTTATTTCCTGCCAAACCCTTCCCATGTCCTCAGTCATGAAGTATAACAATTTCCTTTCATCCTCTACTAGGGCACTGTATCTAGTAGAAAAAGTTAAACCAACCTGAGGAACCACTGGATACTTGACGTTGCGAGGTCAAGAAGTAGCACTGTACTATCACAAGTCTTTCCATCCCCACTCTTTATGCTGGTTGAAAATCAGCACTGTCTGTATTTTTAAACTTTATAACTAAGATTGACAGAAGCAGCCTATCCCCTCTGACAGATTTCTATGCTTTCTTTGCTGAAGTAGAGCCACAGAGACACAACAGGGTTTTTAGCAGCAAACTAATGTTTCATACTTAGGCATTTCAGCATCTAGCTCAAGCTTGACAATTCCATGGAGATAATCTCCTCCCTCTTCAAATCTGCCCTTTTCWGCTGCCTAGCTCCTCTCTAAAGTTGCTTCCCTAGCTCTAATAAGTGGATTTATTCTCACATTTTTCTGCCTTCAGAAAACTCTTAGCACCCAAATAGCTAAAAACCTATTTTCATGTCTCTCACAAAGCAGCACTCTCCCTGGTCTAGTACTGTCATGGGAGCATACACATGCTCTTGAATAAAACAGCTTCCCACTCCCTGAGTCACAAAACTTCCCTGAACTCAATCATTCTTTCTGAAAGCTGTTCTGTATCCTTCTGCCTTCTGACCCTACACATAGTCCTTATTTRCATGTACCAATTGTATTAAGGATATGTAGGTTTCCAGGTTCTATTTTTATAAAGGATGCAATGATTCATGGTCCACAGACCATGAACAATTCACATTTTAGTCAGCACATACAGTGTTCTGTAGAGAACTGTCTGTTGGACTGCCTTGTCCTAAGTGTTATTGCCTGGGTTTATACTATTCTAAAAGATATTAAAAAAAAAAGATATCAAAACTCCTTGTAAAAAATGCTGTTGTAGGGTTGTTATTTGTCCCACAGTACTTTAAACTAAAAAGGAGTCCCTCTGTTTGGATGTGATCCACACTGAGGAAATGGAGAACTCCTGGKTTGTGCAAAATGGATGCATTATATACAGTTACCTCCAACAGCAACTACTGAAAAAGACTGTCAAACTCTGCAATCAATAAGAAAGGATCTTGCAATTTATTTGAACATACAGTGTACAGTGTTTTTTGAAGCTACAGGTAAATGGGCATGGTTCTTATGCTGTGAATGTGTACACAGATAGGAGAGCAAGGACAGTTARTGCCCAGGAAGATTTCCCAAGCTGCATCACCATGCAGTCTTGATGTAGGCATGGACTGAACAGCTTTACAGAGCCTGCTGGAGTAGAGTTCCTTCCTCTGAAGCTCRTTACAAAAGAAGAGCCACAGGAAACTTCTGCACTTGTGGCCTCCTGCTTTTTTCCTTTGTGGTCTGGAAAATTCAGATATTCAAATTCAAATCACTCATAAATGTCAAATGAGCTTTCCTGAGCTACTGCGTTTTTCTTTTTTCTCCCAGTCTGTTTGGTTTTTCAGATATTTGGTTTTTCAGCATTTTACCACTCTACTTTGTTTAATATTAAATTATAAACCCACAAGGAAATGTAGCAGAGTTAAATGTGAAAATAATGTGTATTAACCTGGATAAATAGAGATTGATTATCAAATAACTTGTTAACCAGTGTTTGAGCCAGTTTGTGAAACATTTACTTTCCCTGACAAGAACTTATTGATGTGAATAGTATGGGATGCCGATCTGAAAATGAGGTCTTGCACAAACTTGCTCTTCATCACGCTTATCAGATTTATCATATACTTGAAAGTCAAGGCCTTTATAATTAACTCTCTTTATTTATTTGATTGTGTGAAATTAGGGGCATATTTTGACAACCATGACGGGTTTTATTTCATATCATGAATATTCATAATGAGTCATTGGAATTTTTTGCAGAGTACAGTACTGAATGATAGATGATAAATCTACTTCTGTGGAACCTTCCCAGAATGAACCCATGAAATTCAACTTCCATAGCTTTTTTTTTCTTAATAGATGACATTTTTTGGAAAAAACATATGGAAGTGTTGGAAATCAGCAATAAAAATCCTTCAGAATTAAAATGAACATTCATAACATCTTCTTTACAATATCTGTTCCCCAGAAGATATTCCAAACTTTTTTTTCTCCTTTTTTAACATCACATTATCCTGAAAAGATGTAGATATAGAATTAGAATTCCATATGATACGAACAGACATAACACCAGTGTTTGAGAACCTGTGTTACAGTAACAYGTGGAGTCTGGGGACAAGAGAAGGGGCAGTTGTAAATAGATTACCAAACTTTTCACATAGATTATATGGTAGTAACAGAACAGAATCTTTTAATAGAACACAGGAAATAGAAGAAAACATCTGGGGAAAATGTAGGAACAAAAATTAAAGTAACTGGTCTCCAATCATTGTAGAAGCACTACCTTTATTTTACTTTGCTCTTCAAGTCTTTTCATTCCTATGTATGTACRGGTTTTCATTAGCAAACCCTAAAAATTTCACAGCTACTACACACCAATGTTGCTACAACATTACTACAACAGCAAAAACCTAGAAAGTAACACAGAAGAATTCCCAAATATTTTACTTGCTCTAAAACACACAATACATCACCACTGAAATGTTGCTCCTTATGGACAAGAAACCTGGCAAATTTTAATTAACATCCAACAATACACAATGTTTTAGGATGGGACATTGAAGATTTTTTCAGCAGGCAGAAATTCTATGGAAAGCCTRATTTCCAGGGGTCAAATTTCATTATTTCCTTTTTAAGATTATTCTTATGTAAAGAACAATGGGATTTTCAAGATCCTCAAGTTTTAAGAGCACCATAGAATATTAAGTAAGCAAATACTCAGTGCTGACTGAAGCGAAATGACACTCTGTGGTCAACTCCCACCACATCCTGAGATATCTTCCATTCAACTATTGCTTAGCTGGTGGAATCCAGCTTAGAGTATTGCACTATTTTTGAGCAATATAAGGAACTGAAATGTTGGATTTAATTTCCTGTTGTGGAAAGAATATTTTATTTGGAAAAAAAATATTATTACTAATCTTCCCTGGTTTAGGATAGAAATTCCACTCTGCAGTCAGAAAAGATTTCTTCAAGATAACCTCTTACAAACCTAGTATTCTTGAGAGTAAACCCCTCTAGTCTACAGAGATCATTTATATCAATGAGACAGGTTTGGTAGATAGAAGTCAGTGAAGCAATCAATATGTAAGGAAATAAATCAGAGGGAACTCTAGAAGGCACCTCAATGAACACTTTTGTCTAAATCGGTGTGATTTATGAATCAGCTTCCAAACTCARAAAAAATATAGAGATTTCCCACTACCAATCAGTCATAACATGCTTCTCAGTGAAAGCAAGAACAAATGCTTATTTTTACCCCCTGTAGGAAAGAAAACTGGAGTTGCTCGAGAAATTTTTTTGTCGCAGACTTCAAGGGCAAAACATGGTTTCCACAAGTAGTGGCTATGACTTAGGAAATAAGCACACAGTGGTTAGGTTGAGGATATTCAGAGAGTAAAGCTTTTTAAAGAGAAGTAAATTATTCTGGCCATGATCACATTAACAGTTCTTGAATGTCCCCRGTGAGGGAGACTTCACAACATCTCTGGGCAATGTGTTCCAGCACATGCTCACCTGGACAGTAAAGAAGTTCTTCCTCATATTCAGGTGGAATTTCCTGTACAATAGTTTCTTCCCATTGCCTCTTGTCCTATTGTTTTGTGCCCCCAAGAAGAGCCTGGGAACATCCCCTTGAATCCCACCCTTCAGATGCTTACAGACATGGATGGGGCCACCTCCTGGCTGTCTCTTCTCCAGGCTGAACAGACTCAACTCCCCAGGCCTTTCCTCATAAGAGAGATGCTCCAGTCCCCTCATCACCTTTGTAGCYCTGCACTGGACCTGCTCCAGGATCTCCATGTCTCTCTTGCGCTGAGGAGCCCAGAACTGGACACAGAACTACAGATGTGGTCTCACCAGATCTGAGTAAAGGGGCAGGATCAYCTCCCTCAGCCTGCTGGAAATTATCTTTCTRATGCACCCCAGGATACTATTGGCCATCTTGGCCACAAGGACACACTCCTAGCTCRTGGACAGTTTCTTGTCCACCAGGACCCCCAAGTCCTTCTCCACAGAGCTGTTTTCCAGCARGATGGCCCCCAGACTGTACTGGTGCCTAGGGTTTTTCCTCCCCARGTGCAAGAAACTGCATTTGCCTTTGTTGAATTTCTTCTGTCTGTTCTTCTCTGTCCATCTCTCCAGCCTGTCAGAGTCCTTCTGAAGGGCTGCACAGCACTCTGAGGTGTCAGCCWYTCCTCCCAGCTTTGCATCATCAGAGAACTTGCTGAGGAGGCCTCTGTCCCATCATTCAAGTTATTGATGAAAAGTTAAACAATACTGGGCCCACTACTGAACCTTGGGGGACACCACCAGTGACAGGCATCTAACTGGACCCTGTGCCACTGATTACAGCCCTCTGGGAGGTGCTGTTCAGCCAGTTCTCAAACCACCTCTCTGCCCACTCWCACAGTCCACACTTCCTGAGTTTGCCTGTGAGGATGTTGTGAGATACAGTCAAAAGTCTTGAAGTCAAGSTAGACAATATCCATTGCTCTCCCCTATCCATCCTGGTAGTTGCTTCATCATAGAAGGCAGTCAGTCAAATTATTTACCCTTAATTAATCCATGCTGACTACTCCTGATCACAYTCTTGTAATCCACATGGGTAGAGATTGCCTCCAGAAAGAGGCAACATTTCCAGGGGTAGAGATCAGGTGAGGTTACTGACCAGGAGTTCCCTGGGTCCTCCTTCTTGCCTCTTATGAAGACTGGACTGACATTTGCTTTCTTYCAGCCCTCAGGCATCAAAGATGATTGTGAGCAAGCTCACTATGAGTTTTCACCAGCACTCATGAATGGATCCTGTCAGAGACCATGGACTTGTGGATTTCAATTTTTCCTAGGTGCTCTCTAATCCAGTCCTCTTTGACCAAGTCCTTCTTCCAACATCCCTTTACCCTGATCGCTTGGGTCAGAGATTCCTGAGGTCTGGTCTTGCCTGTGAAGACCGATGCAAAAAAGCCATTTAGTAACTCTGCCTTCTCTGCACTCTCTGTTACCAGGGCTCTCCCCTCCACTTAGTTATGGCCTCACATTATCCTTACTTTTCCTTTTGCTATTGATGTATTTGAGAAAGCGCCTTTTGCTGTCCTTGATGTCCTTGGCCAGGTTGAATTCCAGATGGGCCTTGGCCTTTCTTGTCTCATTTCTACTTACTCTGACAACCTCYTTTTATTCATTCCAAGTTKCCTGACCTGTTTTCATCTCCTGTGTGTTTCCTGCTTACGCTTGAATAATGACAGATCTTTACTCATCCACACAGGTGTTTTTCCTCCTTTACCTGATTTCTTGCTCATTGGGATGCATCTTTTTTGAGCCTGGAGGAAGGGATCCTTAATAATCATCCAACTCTCTTGGATTCCTCTTACCTGCAGAGCCTGTTGCCATGGTATTCTTCCAAGAAGATCCCTGAAGAGGACAGAGTTAGCTCACCTGAAGTCCATGGCTGCAATCTCTGTGTGCCATCCTGCCTCCTCCTTGCCTGATACTGAGCTCCACAATCTCATCCTTGTTTCAGCCAAGCTGCTCCTCAACCTTCACATCTCCAATGAGCCCTTTCCTGTTTGCTAGTACRAGATTGAGCAGCAAACCATTCTTTCTGGGAACCTTGACTACCTATGATAGGAATTTATCSCCAGYGCTTTCCAGGAACCTCCTGGACTATTTGTGTTTTGCTGTGTTGCTTCTCCAGCAGATGTCAGGGTAGTTAAAGTYCCCCACAAGAACCGGTTTCTGTGACTTGGAGGCTGCTTCAAGCCGCCTCCAGAAGGCCTCAGCCACTTCCTCCTCCTGATCACCCACAGCGGCGTCACCRTGGCAACAACGCACGGCACAGCGGGGTCAGCGTGACCATTTGGGCAAATCATTAGTTATAGCAATCTTTTTATAGCAATAGTAATGCAGGTAGTCTGAACCTACGTATTTTGAAAGAATTTTTCTTGTATTTACTGAAGTCTCAAGATGACAGAGACGCAGGCTGWAGAGTTGGATCAATGTTTTTCCTCTCACAATAGCAGAATTCACTCGGTTTGAAAACARTCACTTTTAAGTACACTTGTTCCTGCTGCTTCCCTCCCCAGCAAAGATGTGCTTACAAACTTCACCTAAAACACCAGGACATGGACAGCCTGAAAACTTCATCTCTGGCACCTCTGATATGACATGAAGTGGGGGAGGGAATTTTGAGCGATGACTCCAAGGGCAAATCTGAAAGGGAAGGAAAAAGGAAAATAGTGCTCTGTTTGGATTTAGTTATCAAAATTTGCTTAGTGGATCTAAGGTTACAAAAGTAAACACATGCTTATGTATCTAGCCAGAGCTTTAGCTAATTCACAATCAGATCTGCAGCGTTTTTCCTTATCAGAAATATATTTTCTTTCTAACAGTTTCTTAATGTCAGTCAGGTGGAAAAATTTTGAACCAATAAATACCTCACCACTACATGTGTAAATATCTCAGGATGCCCCTTTAGAGAATTTGGGCTGCAATACTGGTGTTTTGTGTAGTTGTTAGAAAATACTTAAAGGAAACGCAAAATAATTTGGGATACAAGATTGCTGCAAACAAAATTAGGGTTAGKGTCTTGAATAATGGCTCACAGGAGATACGAGTCACACAAGCTAGGCTTTGCATCATCTTTTTCTTCTCTGGGTAAGGAGTTGATGTGGGGGTTTTTTGCATGTTGTTAGAGTAAAATTTTATTTCTGATCTGAAAGACAAATTTTCAGTAATCTCTCAGAATTTTTWAACCCTTTTTTCTTATTGAGTCTTATTCTGCATCCTCAGTGGATTTAATACATGCTTCTTTGTTGAATTCCTTCCTGTTCTCTCTCTTAAACTTAGATGCCTATGATACTATGGTATTATTTGTGAATGCTGCTGGCCTTGGACAGCTGCAGTTTCATTAYAGGCTTATGAAAACTCTAAGAAAATGCATTTAAAAGTAATTTTCTTTACAGCTCATTTTATCACTCATTTTCTTTCTATAAAACAGCCATCATTTAGGAAGCAGTAATAATCTCAAGCAGCTATCTCAAGCACTCACTGTGTCAGACTGCTGAAAGGTGTGGAGTTGGCAAACATTGCATGACTCAGCCTGATATCTCAATCACACTCCAGAATAACAATAGATTGACCTTAAGGAAATGGCACTACAGAGAACAAAGAAAATCACACAGAACAATAGGAAGGAAAGAAGGAGATTAAAATAATAGAAAATCCTTTGAAATAGAGAGCACCTTCCCTGCCTCCTTCCAGATAGATTTTGTTTGTTCAAAGGACTGTGTAAGTAATGGTCTGCCAAGGGCTGCTGCTTTCCTATGGGGGACCTTCTMTGTGGGAAACAAATACAGGAAGTTTTTTCTTTAAAAAACACAATACCAGTGGATCTTTAAATTAATCTCTAAAAATTAATAGTGTATTGATTGATTCATTAATACAAGGGCAGATTCAATTTGACGTCTGAATGCAGTTCAGATCAAACCTGCTTGCTATTATAGTCAAACTGAAGTTTAGAGAACTTCTCATTTGTTTTGGTGGTAGGGAGGGAAAGAACTCATACCACTGAGCCCACAAAGACAAGATGTTCTCTCAAAAAATTCTCATTTTCAAGCAAGGCCCTATAAAAGACAGTTGGATTTACAGCTATTCTTCCTTCTCAGTATTCCCCAGAACAGCCTCTAGCTCCAAAAGAACCTGTGAGACCTGCCCAGGAGATGGAGCCAATCCCACTTCTCAGACTCATAGTCTTACAGGATTTCCAAACAACACTTTACAGGGAGACTAAGCTACAATATTTCTGATTAACCAGTGAGTTGTGATGCCTTTGAGCACAGGGTCAAATAATGCGAGCACTGTGCAGTTCCCCTGTTCCCAGTCATACCCCTGAAAGAGGAAGAGAGATGCATTGGAGGGGCTATACTAATCCAAGTTTTATTCTATTATTATCTTTTTTATTATTATGGTATTAGATTGAATTTTATTATTTATTGTTTATACATTTTTATTATTTTGCACATAGCTATACATATTGTCCCTCTATAACGTGATATTTGTTTTTGATAATACCTTTTGCCTCTCTATGTCCTGAAGCTTGAAGAGAGTCTCATGAGGTCTTCTGTCTCCAAAGTCCCCACTCCTCTTAATTTTAGCCTTTCCAAATAGCACCTGCTGGATTTGAAACCCAAAGGTATTTAATTTTAGCCTCAAGGGTATTAATGTGGCTTATCACATTTACTATTTAAAATATCTAAGGAGATTATACAGCTGATACYGAAGAATGATCTTTCACAAGGCTTTAGGGGCTTTAAATGCAGAGTCTTATTCAGATTTTGAAGATTGCAGCTTCTGTTCATGAGAACAGCACTTAAAACTCACACCTTTCAAGGGAAGGAGCATTACATGGTTATGAACCTTTTTAAAGCTGGGAAAGATTCTTAGATATAATAATATTATAACACCATCCACAGCTTTTTACTCAGCAGGTACCACACTGAGCTCAGCTTCTACTTGATTAAAACTTCACCAGCTGGAAAGATTCTCCTCTGAGGAAGAGGGTGTTTCTCTCCTGGCTTTTCTAGAGGTCATCATGCTCAATTTACATAGTCCTTATAAAATGGACACACAGGAAWCTTTCTAACCAAACTGCCAGTAGGAGTTAAGAGTGACAAAATGGAAGAGAGCAAATCAGAATAAATACRTAGAAAGAAAATAAAAGTATCATAGCAACAACTGTTCCAATCAGCTGTACTGCAGCAATTAAAAAAAAAGGAAAAAAACCCCAACCAAATGCATTAGTCTTTCATAATTACTGGAGACAATTAATTAAAAATTATCTTTTTTCTAAAGAACAGCTAAATATAAAGTAGGCGCAAACCTTAAGGCCTGCTTAGTCATCTCAGAAGGTAGCAAGGCTTTGCTTCTCACAAGGACTTCGCTGAGGCCTTACAAGGAAARGAAGCATCGGTTCAGCTCTACAGGCATTAGTCTATTCTTTCATAATTTTAAATCCTTAGTCTGAGTAAAGCATGRCTCTGAGAGTAGGATATTCTCACTTTATGCAAGACTATACATGTTAATGTGATTTTTTTTACTTACCCTTTTGTGTATCCTTCTGTTTGCAGAGTGAGTGATAAGAATATGCTCGGCTTTTGCTTTGAAACAGACAACAAGGAAAGCAGAGAGATCTTATGTTTGTGAGCATGATAACTGACTTGCAAACATGTAGGGATGTGGAAAATTCCAAGGGCTACTAATTACCACGTAGAATAATTCGTTTAATTAATCCTAAATTTCCTTTGTAAAATGTAAAAAGGGGATCTACCCTTCCCTTCATAGGAAGCAGCTGTTCATTAAACAAGCCCGCAAAAAAGCACTTTTTAAGTACTATTCCAGGAGCTGAATTAATTTCATTTTAGACTCCACCAAAGAATATAATAAGTTTTTTTTTTTTACTTAAAGCTGTATGAGTTAACACAGCCCAGTGTTTGTGGTACAGGCACAAGCCTAYATGCACACACATACAGGGCAGCTCAGGCAGTTGCAGGAAGCAACACAAGCGAGCAACACTGAGTACAAACAGCCAATACTGWTGCTGGAGACAGAGGATCACCTTTAAAGAGGATAGAGGTTAAACTGTACTTAGCTTGTWCTTAGCCTTGCAGCCTTTAGTCAGTCTTATCACTCAATATATTTCACATGCAATCCTTACATCCAGCATAAATGAATCAGATCTTAGACTGTGATCTGAGTGTATATATGTCTTGCTTTCTTTATCAATATCCACAACTCTGTTGATGATAATGGCAGTTTTCTGTTACAGAAGTTCTRACAGAAATCAAACACAATTGCTGCTTTCCTTAATCCCTATGAGATCTTCTTCAGTGATATAAACCACTTAATTAATTTTCCTAGTATTTCTGTGAAAACTGGTGATAATCTGATCAATTTTATGACAAATTTTGTTTCAAAATTACAATTAGTTAACAGCAAACTTTTAAAGGTCTCAACAAATTTTATGTGGTAACAAATTTCGCTGTTGAGTATAGGATAGAACAAATCTAAAACCAGCTTGCTTAAATTTATTTTAGTGGGTCTCAYGAGACACCTTTGAGTAAAAAATGAGGGGATAGACCTGAGACACTTTTTAAATTGGAATTAATTGCTGCAGTTAAGCAGCATTAAATTTAACAGATCCAGAACTTAACTCTTTAGAATTCTATTTTCCATGAAGCAGAAGACTCTTTCTAGGAAGTTTCCATTTCTGCTCGTCAGACATTCAGTAGGTGCACAGAAGACCGCGCATAAAAAACTCTTTACAGCTCAGACTTTTACTTTTGAAGTAAGATGTGTCCATCATTGACTGATGCTTACTCTCCTCCTACTACACACGTGCAATTTTAGCTACAAAAGCAGCTCCACTGAGAGCAAAGGAGAAACATAGATACATAAAAACATATATGCCTATGTGATTGATATTCCTACTGCCACAACTGAAACCTTGCAAAARTATTTAATTTCAGGAAAATTAGCATGTGGACAGGCTTTCAGAAGGTAGAATTTCAGAACAGATATTCAGAATTAATACRCTAATAAATCCAGGAAAAAAAACAACTTTTTAATGCCTTCCAAATTCCAAATTTAAAACAAAATTGAAATGATCTTATGAAAATGATAACTTCAAATTTATATCAAAAGGTGTGCTTGCATGTAAAAAGAGGTATATATCAGTTTCTCCAAAACCTAAAAAGCAGCACCTTACRCAAAGATCTGTTAGAAGGTACTGGCAAGTGGTTCACCTATTCTTTGGAGACCTTAAATCAGACATTAGATATGGGTTGCACCTTTCTAAAAGTTTTGAATTCTTTTGGGTAATTGATTCTGAAATGCTGAAATAYAGTTTCAAAACTAATTACTAAAGCACATTAACAGTGGTTACACAACAAGATAGCTTCATTATGGCCTATAAAGTATTTTTCCTAACACCCATTAGAATGCAAATCCAGTCTTTGTGTGTTTGAGCCCATTGATGTGCAGGCATTTGGGGTCATTACACCTATGGTCACTTATGGATCACTGAACTCTGGGACTGCTGCATATGCTATCAGTGAAATGTGATGAGAACACTAGATTTTATGACAACACATAAACACAAGAAATTTACGTTAGAGGAAATAAAAATTTGTCAGGAAGTACAAATGTTTCTGTGAGAAAGTATGGACCAGAGGAAGACTGGTATTAGAAAATAGAAGTTCAGGTGAACACCTCAAGAGAGTTTATATAACTTGTGGTCTCAAAAAAGATCTATCTTTTGTTTTGAAAATTATTTGAAAACACGTCTGTCAAAAGCAAAACTGTCAATAGCAGCTACAGACATAAGGAAGGAAGGAGAGAAAGCATTAAGGAAATGCTCCATTGCTTACAGCGATTGTTTAAAGAGACTAACAGGTTAAGTTAGCCAAATGAATTCAGTCTCCTTTTCACTTCAACATCATCTTCTTCCTGAGGCAGGCACTCCTGCACCCTTCTCCTCGCAGTGAGAATTAAATGCAGCTCCCAAGTTGGTGTGCAGGTTGCTAATATGATCCTTAGCATAGTATGCCCTTGCCCACAAAMGATACATGGTGGAAAGCAGTGCTTCCAAGTCGCTAGTACTAATCGTACTGATTTACAGTGACTCATTGTGATAAGTAAGCCTCCTAAGTGTCTCCCCTCCCACATTTACTTTTCACTTATCAATGATTAAGTAAATAGAAATAATATCTGGGAATGGGACCATAGCTACCATTAGGTCCATAATTTCACCAGAGTGCAGTACTGGGAGCAGCTATAATTATTGAACCAAAAATTTACTGATAGAACAGTAAATAACAGCATGAAATGGACAAAAATTCATTTCAATATTAGACTAATTAGAATTATATRAAAACTAGTGATACTAAAAGCACCRGAYATTGTCTCCTTACACTTTYGACCTGATCTTGGAAGSTGGTGATCAATCCGAATACCTTTGAGATACTTGAAGTGACACGGACATTCATTCAAGAYCTCCAAATGATTTCTTTAGTAGCACAATATTCCCTGGTTGACATGTAAGTAGATAACAAGGCAGAAGAGTGAATAAAGAAAGAATTACTCGATAGTCTAAGTGTGAGGGGCAAAAAGGGTAGAAAATCTGGCTAATAAGGAAGAGCTATAGCTAACAGACAAAAATTTGATGTTATGGACAAGAAAGAAGGGGAGCTATCATAGCCAGATTTATGTTCAAAACCATGGACATTCTAACAATTAATAAAAACATTAAGCAAAATCTGGGAGGTTTTTTATTCACTTTGATTTTTGGACTGCATGTTTACATTCAATGCAGCACTGGATAAGAATCATAGGAAACGAAGTCAGATTAGATATTGTTGGTGGAGAGACAGCAGAGGAAATAATTCGGGACGCAGTTATTTAAATGGCTCATCAGGTAACAATTTATAAAGAAACRTGATTAAGTTTGGAGGCAACAGGATCTTTGTCATACTCCTTGTTGAACTTGCTGAAAACAAATACCATTAACTTTTGAGATTTAGAGAAACATCCAATTTTTTTTAGAAACCAATGGATCCTACACATTTTTTGTGATTTCCTGATGGACATTGTTTGAAAAATATCTGATTTCAGCTTCCACTCAGGAAGTGACTCGTCTACCTAACTGATGTTATCAACTCTCTGAGGGGCTTTTGCTTCCTCTCCATAATGCAGAGGCCTTCATGTCTGCTTYGTCTTTGCTGCTGATGCTCACTCAGCACCATATTGCTCAGTGATGGCTGAAGAACTGCTAGCATTTATTCCACTTAGTGCATCCACTTCTTTGCAGTGATGTGAATCAAGATCAACACCTTTTAAGAACCTGTAACGGTTAATAACARGTGTGTACAGACATGGATGGTTGCCTAGAAATGTACCAAAATAATTTCATGTTGACATTCCATTTCAGAAACATTACTGTGTGCTTAGTTAAATATTTCTATTAGTCTCAGCCTCTAAACAGATACCTGCATAAGATTAAACARGAATTATGGCATCATCAAGTATGTCTTAAATTGCTCTTCACTTGCTCCTCACTGACCACTAGAAGCCATTTGTTGAGAGGGACAAACTGTTTCTAATCCACTGAGGGCTTAAAAGCACATGATGTGGTCCCTTCCTTCTTTGTCCAATATCCACCTGTGGAATTCTTAGCAGTAGGCCATTGTTGCAAAACTGAGCGCTTCTTTTCATATCCTGGTCTTAGCTGCACCAATTATTCAGCTGACATGACAACAAGAGATGAGCAGGTAATGATGTCTGTAGGTGATGCTTCTAGCCAACTGCAATTTTCAAAGAAACTGTTTCAAAGAAACTCMTGGCAAGGTCAAATCCAAATGTAGGTACAAAATTTTGTGTAGGACTTACTTTTGCCATGGAATTTGCTTAGACAGACACCAACTCAGGGAGTTTCAGAAAGTGGCTATTAAGAAGATTTCCCAGTCACATATTAACCATCCATTGTTAATGTTAACATAGTGTCTTGTRGCAACTCTGGTCATTCTGTAAATATGAATCATCATCCCACAYATAAAGAGCAAGAAGCACAATTCAATTTTCAAACAGTGACTTCCTGATCAAATACAAATTTCCCTAGGCTCCTGTGAAGCCTAGATACCTCTCTTCACAAAAATTTGTTTTTATTCTTGACATTATTAGGTTAGATAAATTCAACTTCTGTGGTGAATTCTGCAACTCAGCAGAGCTGGAATTCATTCTCTACATATATGACTATAACCTCTTAGTTTTTGATTAACTTGGTGGAATTTTATTGCCATTCTTGCTTTTTTGGTCATCCCCATTCTAGATGTAATTTCTATTTCAGGCTTGAAATAATGATTCCCTGCTTTGTGAAATGCATATAATTCAGGAGGACAATACCCCAAAGATTGTATCTTAGAATATAGATTATATTTTTCATTGTACTGTCTGGATATCCTTGAGATCTGTGGATTATTTCATAGAGGCCTTTAAAAGGAAAGAAAATAAAACTCCTATATGCCGTGGGAGGTAGGCAAATGCTTCTGGGAGGAACACGCCTTTATTGATCCACACCTCTATAACAAATATGTAGGAGTTCACAAATCAAAAGAATTTTGAAAAAAATCATAAGAAAAGCTGCTAAAGTATGGCTACTACTTGGATCCAATCAGTAGGTTTTCTGCCCCAGTTAAAAGGCTCAGAGCTAAAATCAGCGTGTCCTCACAAAACAGCCTTGTTGGCTGATGTAGTTGGTATCATGGCCCATGTATGTATCAAACACAAAGTATCGCACAAGTGCTTCCTGACTTCTGAAGACCTGTTATACAATGTGTATCAAGGTGCATGTGCCATCACTGTCTACCATATTGATAGGATCAGTTATTACCAACAAGACTTCCTGCATCATTCTTGCCCTGTTTAATACACACTGTTCAATATTTAATATTAATTTAATTTTCTACCATTTAAGATTCACCATAAGTCTTTGGCAGATGTATGTGATGGTGAAAATGTCTTCACAATAGGGTGGGGATCACTGAGTATAATAATTTTTTGGCAAATGAGTTGGAAGGGAAAAGAGAAGTGTAGACGATATTCTGTGTCATCAGTGACATTCAAACAGGGACCAGCCATATGTAACTTCAAAGTAGAAAAATTCCCCTAAGYGTGGCATTGTTGTCTTGTCACATACATATTTTACACATTGTTTAAGCAGCAATCAAACTGAGAAGTATTTTCTGAGCTATCATATTTTTATCTCACTTCATCWTGGAAAACTTTTTTCAGGAACAAAATCTGGATTTAGGCATTGGAGGGATGAGAATAAAAAGGAATATTTTTCTTTAAGTCTAGCTCTTATCTTGACTGAAATAAACATTTCTTTCCTCAGAATACTTCAGTTAAAAATCTAAATCTTAGGACATGCATAATCTGTAGCAAACAGCAAAGCTAGCCAAGAATCCAGTAGCTCAAAAAAAAAAAAAGTGTAAGGAATAAAAGAAGAGGCAAAAAGGTCAAGATAAGAGAAGACTATGCTGTTCTGTGGATAGGATCCAGTGCCTCTGACACCCACATGGAAATATTTCCCACAAAGTAGAAAAGTTTCAGCTCTGGTTTCCCAGTGGCAGAGTTCATTTTGGTGGCTCATTAGCTGTTGGAGCCAAGACAGGACAATGGAACCTGTAAGACCCAGGCATGGGTCAAACAGTCAGAGAAATAAAGCACATGGGAAAGGAAGCAGGAGTMAAAGGAAGCAGGAACAAGCAGGGGGGCTCTGTTTACTCATCCAAGTGATTCAAAAGACTCAGCACATGACACTAAGAATATTATTCTATTTTTTAAGGGAATATTTGTTTAGGTGAAGATTAAACTAAGAAATTTCTGGTCTATGGGAACAGGGTCCCGTGATGTACTATTACTCACTGTGCAGGACTATTTMTCTGAAACAATACTGGAGGTCTGAAAATGTGACAGGAAAGACAGTTACATAAAACATTTTCAATGCAATTTAAAATTCCATGTGGTCATGTGTTTACAATCCCTTATTCAAAAAATTTTGGTCCAGTAGCTCTAAATACTTTGTTTTCTGGTATTAAGATTTTTCAAAGCTGAAAGAGTTTAAAGGGACATTTGTGAGCCCAACTGAGCTACTTGTGGAAGCACTCAGAAGGAAGCACCTCAGGGTTTTTCRCTGCTTCCCACACAGCTTCTCTTTTCACAGAGAGGAAACCTACTTCTGTTAAGTGCAGCAACCACTAATGGCATTTGATGAGGATCAAGGGAAAAAATTAGTTCTCTCTCATGGATTTTTACAATCCTGATAGAAAAGGCCATCTTTTTTGTGGCTTATATTATTAATATATACTTTTATAAYAGCTACTTTCTGCCTTCATCTGACCCCCTGTGCTGATCAGACACAGAAGTCTCTGTTCAAATTTCCACTGCCTTTCTGGGCTGAGAGCATCAGAGAAATGTCTCWTCTCTGTCTTGTCTTGATTTCAGTCAGCAAATAAATAAATTTACAAGAAGACAAGACACTTTTTGTTTACTTAGTTTGGAGCATGCTGGTAAGWGAATGCTTGTTAAGATTTATCTGCTACAATGTATGGCAACAGTGTGAAATTATAAAAAGAATGGCCTTTAGGATAACTTCAGACTTTTTAATAGTAATTTGCAGGTTACTCTTTTTTTTTTTTTAATATTAAGAAAAGAAGGCAGGACAGAGAATGAGTCACAAAGGRAGAAAAACAAGAGTGAGACAAATTTTCAAAAGCAATTCCTCATGCTAAAGGCTCACCTTGTGAACATTGATTACTGACTTTCAGGTCCTGAACTGGGAGAATCCCCAAATTGCTAGCTTCTKCTTTTCTGGATATAACACCTCACTTTATCGGCGTTACCAAAGTCAAATTACACAGAAGATCCCGAGGCAAACTCTAAATCTCTGGCCCTCCTGATGTGTTTCAGGGTGTCAGCAGAATGCACCCTGTTTGCCCTTGCAGCAGTCAGTGAGAAGAGCAGACAGGAGTGTGCAGGTCAAGACGTTGAGGAGTTTAGACATGTTGAAAGTTATAGAGAATCTCTCTGAATCCCCTTTCATCCCACAGGCACAAAATTCTAGCCAAACACGCAGCTCCTGAATTCCCACAGTTTTCTGGTGGGTTTGATGCTTCTGAACCTGGCCTCAGTTTTTTCTATAATTTAGCTAAAATACCTCAGAAATGATACTGCTGGTAGCATGGCATCGAGAAAGGAGTGACTCCTGTCCTGCCTGCCTAGCCTGAGAGAACATCTGCACTAAGCAGGGGGCTGGGGWCCCTATTGGAGGCCCCATCCAAGAGGTGAAAGTCTAGCTGCTAACCACCAGCAGTGAGCTGGCAAATAACAGTTAAACTCTTCAATATTAGCTGTGGTTTCATATACGAATTATTTATATTGGTCTTTCTAGGATGAAGTASCTACACAGTTTTGGCTGGTAACACCTGAGAGAAATGTTCTGCTTGTGGACACCTTGCATCTGTGTCACATAATTTTCTTCTCTTCTTTCATTACTAAAAGCAATTACCAGAATAAATGTTGCTTTTGAACAGTTCATCTGTACACACTGTTTATATCTGAAGTRGTAATCCTCAGCTTTTAACCAAGAGTCATGAAGATCCTGTTTTATCAACACAGATCCCTGGAGTTCAGACTCTCACTCTGTTACTGCTATTGCAAAAGCCAGTGAGATCAGATGAGCCTCCTACAGCAAGGGGAGAACAAGCAGTAGGAGCTGCTAATCTGTTAGAAATCAAACACTGCACCTTGTTAYACATGATTATGGAGCTGTGGTGGTTTATGATGTATGTGCTACACTGCTGAACTTCTGAGGCAGTGAGCCCAGTTTATCAGTGCATTGAGCTTTGCCTTATATTTAAGGAATGCTGCTCTCTGGGCTGCTTTGGCCTCACGTGTAGCTGTGACTGCCTGAGACACCAGAGCATCAGGTTTTCTGTTTGCCCATTTTAAGGATGCTGTTCCTGTGCTAACCTTTAATGCCCAGCAAGACTGTGCTGTCCAGGCTTGCAAGCCTTAGCCTTGCTGAGCTGTACACACCTCACAGCTATACCTGTGAAAATATTTGACCCAGTTATTTTTGGGCTACACACTGCAATTCTTCACACCACACMAACAGGAGTTACTGTAGGATGTAGTTTGAGGTGTGTGACAGAAAAACCTACAGGTCCTCTCTGTATTCCTGTAGGTAAGTGGTCTCAGTCCAGTCAACTTACTTTCTGTGTCTGCCTCATTGCTGTCTGCTCCTGCCAGGGTGCAGGTCGTGGATTTGYTGGTGCACTGCTCTGATCTGTCACTGAATGCCTTAAAGAGATTTTAGGGTGACATTTTCACTGCCTTTGATGAGATTTTAGATTCAGAAACAGGAGGTTCTTTGCTGTGCAAAACACCCTCTCTTAGTCTCTTCTCATGGAAGAGACTTTTATTTTTCTCACATTTTCTATTATGTACTCTGAAAAGAAATTGCTACTTTGTAGTGTTTGATAACAAACTACTGAAGAAGAAATACAAGCAAAAGTGGATGGCRCCTTTGATACTGTAAAGGCAGAAAAATTGCAAATTAAAATAATGTAGTATTATGTAACAGCTTGGCAAACCAGACTTGTTTGTTCATTATTTTAAAGATTAAACTCTTTAAAAGAGAATTTTCTGAACTGTGAAGAATGAGGAACACACATTTTTCAGTGTAAATTGTTAGCTCCCACAACAACATTAAACTGTGTGGTTCTCTCATTTCCCAGGATGTTTTATTATATGAAGTGCATACCATTAGTGGCAGAAATGTTAAAGAAAATTTCCTTTCTTCCTGTACAAGCTCATTGCCTGGTGGTTTTTTTTCAGGGACGTCCTCAGAGTCCTTTATCTGCTTTTTTCAGTCATCTTTTTTTTCTGTAGCAATGTCAACTGTGTTTTTGATAAATTAAAAAATGCGTGCTGTAAAAGAATTGAGTCCTGCAAAACAGTAAGCAACCTTAAAAGCTTTCCTTTTATCTGTCATTTCTRAAGTTCTGAGATAGGCTGTTAAAGCTTCTAGAAATATAAATGCTGAATCTCTCTAAAGTGTGTGAAATAACTGTTCATAGAGACAGAACATTGATTCAGGCGATATTAATACCATCTTCAAAAAAAGCAAGGTCAAAAGGCTTAAATTTTTTTTTGCTTACATCTAAGCAGGCAAGGGCATGATTCAGTGCGGATACCTCATCTCAACCAAAACCTATTCTATTTCATGTTGAAACATAGCAAAAATTAATGTGTCAGTTCTTAATTATATTTTTACTTGCTTCTGGCATTTTGGTTTGGTTGGTTTGTTCTTTTTTCCATTTCTAGGATTCAATTCTATTTCTAGTACAGTAAAGCACATGTGTGAGATCTTCACTTCCCCAAGATTCAGCTATTGCCTCTGGGACAGAGAGAGGAAATATAAAGTGCTATTTTAGGGAGTTTCAGACCCCCCCTTTTCACACAGGTACATGTAATGGTACTACACAAGAAACATCAGAGTGGTTCAGCTGGTAAAAACAACTAAACAGTCTCAAGGCTTTTACTATGGGCTGCCTGCAGGAAGACCCAAGWCAAAAATCAAATTAAGCCAATAGAACTTTTTCTTCAGCAAGTATTAAAGCAGGTATTAGGGGATCTTGTCCTTCTTTTCTTAGCAGAGGCCCAGTTAATGGAGAATCCTGGGTTTTCTCTGTGAGGCAGGGGCAGGACCACTACAGGTCAAAGTGCTTTCCCTCCAGTACTGTCTGTCTGCCTCTCTCAGTGCTACACGAGGGTGGAAATGAGCCTGTACATTTTGGTAGCATAACTAGGAGATAAGGATAGCACAGTGCAAAATTAAAATGAATTCCTGGTTATTTGGCTCAGCTACAGTTATTCTTTATGTGAAATTACTAAAAGCCAAATAGAAATGTGGAAATCGTGACCCTGATACCTTTTGTTTGCCTGACTGTAAAGACACCCTGGAATTTTTAAAGGATGTGTGACACCTTGCATGTTTCAGGTCATTTGTACTGCAGGCTCCCTAAGGAAATAGCAGTAACCAACTTAATGGGTGCTAACTTATTCTGCCTCAAGAGAGGCAGCTGCTTCAGAGATGTTGGCAGGAGAGTTTGTTCCCCTCTTGCAGCATCCCACTGTTTGTTTCTGCTCTGTCTTTATATGTAAGTGCTCATGCCAAGGGTTATCCATGGAGCTGAAATTAACTTCAAGTTCTACCCTATCTGATACCACATTATGTGGAGTGTTATAAAAGATAAAGAATGGGAAGGCTCCTGTCCTACTGGCCTATAAATAAAATATTTGTGTGTTAGGGCAGGATAGGCCTTTTGGCCTCAGTATGATAAAGTTGTAGAGACTAGCCCCAGATGACTGCATTATCACAGATGTGCAGTAGCACAGAAATAACTCATCAGAAGGAGCAAGTGGGCCATAGTGTTGCAAAAAAAAAGTAAAATTTCTATATTAAGATGTTAAATATGCTATATATCTCTATGGCCCACACTAGATGCAGCATGTGAACACAAGTGAATACATGTAAACATAACCTTGTGAAGTTCAAAGTACATCATTCCTTCTAACAGAATTATTAAATTCAGTATTTTAAATATCAATATAATTTTACATTCTCCTGGCATTTTCAAAAACACTAATTTTTTAACTTTATTCTCCCACTGATATCAAAAAACTTGCAAATTTAGAACACTTTTGATGTATTTTTCCCTAAGCTTGCACCCAAGCAAGGGTGGAGTTTTGCTACTTTGCACTGAACTCTCACCTAGAGAGAAGGAGAAGGACACATCTCCATTTATATATTATACATAACATGTGATTTTTAACAATCCTTTTCATAACCTCTAGTCCTCTACAACAAGGTCTGCCACTGAAAACTACCTATCATATGAGCTACAATAATGCAGCTACAGGTATTGATGATCCTCTGTAATTACACAACATTCCATAAGGCACATACTCGAAACTACTGAGCTGGGGTTTTTACAGAAGGGATCTCCTCAGGGCAGAAATTAAGTTAAAGAATATCAGCTTTTTTACCAACCAAGAGCCTTTTTTAGCAAATTGAATACTTTTGGTGATGGTAAAAGGTATGAGGAAATTGATTGTTGTTGAATTGGCTTCAGTTAAATATCACTCAAATGCTTGCCAAAATAACTGACCTGACCTTGACTGAAAGAAGGAATAAACCACATGATRCATGACCCAGTGCTCAGTGCTATTGATCCAGCAGAATGGATGATATACAGTTATCTAATGCAGTACATCCTATGCTTAGAGCTATGAACTCTTTCACATAGAATAATTTTTTGGTTATAGAAAAAGCTCCTAGAATTACAAATGGCCTCTTATTTCTTTTCCCTCTCTTCAGTACTACCAGCACTACCCTTTGTGCACAGATAAGTGCTACTTGACTTGAAATGTAAAGAAATACCATCTCACAGCTGTCTCTACCCAGGCAATTTGCCATTAAGTGAAGCCTGCCAAAGCAAATGCTTTGGCATAAGGCAGGAGTAACTTGTTGCAGTGGCCTGAGAAGCATGTAGAAGCCTCACTGAACAGCAGTGCACTCAGTGCTACCACTGCCACCAGGGAGTTCGTTGCAGTCCACACCACAGCTCATGAGCTGTTATTGCAATGTAGAGTGAAAACCTCGAGTGGCCAACTTCAGAGAGTTTGTAATGGGTTTAAACTGCACAGCAATTACAGAACCATAGGCCTTCAAGGAGTGTTTGTAAAGTATACTTTCCCATTTAGTTACTGGGATTTAATTATTAAACCTGAGTGCCATTAACATGATGAGTCCCATCCCTTCCACTGTGCCTTTAAAYTGCTCACAAAATTTCTTAACTGCCAGAAGAAATTTTGATATTGTAACAAAGACCTGGCCACAAACATTACAGGGTAAAATAATGACTTTCACATTGGTAAAGTTCATTAGATTTTAAAAATACACATTTTAAAAGAAGTAAGACTAAATCAGATTTTAATGATGGTGACATTAGTAAGAAAAGCTGCATGCAACCAAACCTTTACAATAAGCTGCAACCAAACCTCTGTRTCTGACTGCCCTTTTAACAATAAAGGGCAATGTCAATTTGATATTGACATTGGAATACCAACATTTCCCACAGAAACTACATTTTCTTAATATTTTTGTTTATAAATACTAGGGCATGTGGTTAAGAGGATATCCTCCCTCCAAATAATGGACAGTCTAAATATTTGTCTGTCTCCAAGAGAAATACAATATCTATTAGCATAAAAGATTGACTTCCACTAAATACAATATTTTCTTTTCAAGCTTTGTAATGTCAAATATTTTCCTAAAATATTGCAGTTGTCCACAATGCTCTATTTCTCTCACTAGTAAAATACTTATCTCATGTGGCTCTTTTGACTGTAGATTTGTCAGCATAAGGAGGCTTTTTTTTTAACTCAGGGTTGAGTATTTTGTAGTCTATATGGTGCTATGTAGAGWATTATTTCAAATAATGGTAATGCTTACATCTGTTGGGCTAGTGGCTTCATCAACGGCTAGAGKCTGTTGGAGAACTGAAATATCTTCTCCCGACAATATTCCATAAAATGCTCTGTTTTCGGTACCTAAGATAGTTTTCAGCTGTGGACCATTAAAAKATTTCGAAACTGTGGCTTTCTTGGTTAAAGCATAATATCAAAAGTTCTGTCATGCACTGACTGTGATGAATTGTTACAGTCCTTAATATAATGTTATGCCTGATGTTAGGCACTAAAAATTAGACATTTCCTGTTCAGCTGCAAGTGCCACTCATCCCAGTGTGTGTGTTCTGAACAACAGCTCTATTTTACCATGGAGCTAGATTATTTAATGTCTGTAAGAGCATCAAACTGTGTTGCTGTGCCGAGAAAGCAAATCCTAAATACTTAAAAATTAACATTAGGTAAAAACATGACCATATGTTTATCTTRSTTGTATTCATTATTAAGAGAAAAAGCACTTACTAATTTTATTATTCAACTGATAAGAAAGTCAGACACATCTGTGTAAGTGAGAGGGGTGTCATAAACATGACTGCTCCTTTTTGCTCTTGTACCAAAGCTRAGCTCCAAAAACAATTGGAAGCTCCACACCAGCAACGAGCACATGAGCTTGTTAATAGCCATGGCTACAAGGAAAGGGCCAGGGAAGCATGCCTGGTGAACTGATGGATGTGAGCTGTTGTTCACTGTGAGTTCCAGATGCCCTTTGGACATATCAAGCCCCTACCTGTATTTACCATATGATCACAAAGTGTAGGTTGAAGGGAGTGTTTCCAGCAGGGACGTGACCCTGCAAGGAGAGCTAGGTTCATGGGTCTTCTATTCCTTGTGTACTGTTTACCCCCTCACCTTCTTTAACCTGCTTTGTTGGTCCTGGGTGTTTCTGAGGCTGAGCCTGTCTSTGTGAAGTGTCTACTGTGATACAACCTCACTCCTTACTCAGGTTGCTGCTACTTCAGCAGCAATAACAGCAGCAATCTGGTACTGGATGTGTGGCATTAACTGACACAGGATACATCCTGCACCATGTATGCTGAGAAAAATGCAGCACCAACCAGGGCTTTAATTCTGCTGAAGAAAGGGATGTGTGCTCTACGCTGGTATTCTTCTCTGATATTCTGGCCTGTAATCATTCATTAGCATTCAGRTCTGAAAACAGCTGAATTTAAGACATATTTCTGCTTTTAGCTCTTTTTGCTGCTAACGTGCAGAAATTAAGGTTCTCATGTACGTATTTTTCGTGGCAGAAGAGATAAGGACCAGGAGATAAAGTTGAAAGCGTCAGTAAACGACGTCCAACCTGTTCTCCATTTGAGTAAGGGACTTATCGAGAACAGGGAGGAGTGAAGGGCACAGCTGGCTTTCCAGATAATGCTCATAACCTTATAGGACCTTTCAAAATATATCACAAACACACTAAAGATTATTTCTTTCCCATGTTTACTTCATTTTTTATTGTGACACAGAGGGGGCAGTATCACTGACTGACATATCCTTYCATTTAAGACAACTACAAAAATGAGGAGCTCAGAAAGGTCCAGCCATCACTGGCCTCTGTGTATTAGGAGTTCTGCCCATATCAAGTCAGTCATAATGGTGTGTCCATATCTTTCTGACTGCAGAGGCTGCTCCATTTCCTGTGACAATAATCTCCTGGAACAAAGCAAGAAAAAAGAAACCTTAAAGATATGTTGCAGTCCTATCCCTTATCTTTCTCACTTTGGTTGACTTACTCTCTCCAGAGAGCAAGGAGACTGCACTGTGCTSCTGAGTAAAGGGAGAGGAGAGTCCTTGCCCTCATTAACTATGTTGGTTATTCCCAGACAGTCTGGCCTCAGGCACAGAACCTCACAAATACAATTTCAAACATGAGGAGATGAGATTTCTRTTGATATCACAATGTGAGATATTCCAAAGCAACATTGCAGAACGTGCATATGTGCATGTGTGTCTTAGTGGCACCAATATCATACAAAACAGTCAAACCAAAATCAGCATCAGCATTAGTCAGAATCAGGTAAGAGTGGAATGCTGAGTAGGTGTCAGAATAACATTTTTTTAAATTTATTATTTAATGGTTGACTTATTCTTTTGAAGTTATGGGAGGACAGCTATTTTTGTAAAGATTGTGTCAACATTCTGGCTGTATTTGAGACAAGAATTACTAGTTGAAAAGGTAAATCTTTGCTCACTTAGTAACTGTGTTTTAAGAACACTGGCAGCGTGCTGATCAAAGGTGAGTATATTGCTGTATTTCCACATCATAGTAGTGGATATTATGCCAACAACTAAAAGAYGAGAAGAACACCAGGGAAGTTTACAACATGAAATTGTTCATATCTTAGTAATTGTGTAGGTAGTTACACTAAAATATAGATGCTGCTACATAAAGTTTGAGTTCCTCTTTTGAAATTGTCTACGTGCCCCTGTGTGCCTTTTGCATATACTACCAAGCTATACAGAATTTAAAAAGAGAATCAACAGTCTAGGCAAGGCTGGGAAAAAATAATCTGTCACAGACTTTTGCTTTTAGTGATTCCTGGATCATTTTTTTCCAGTCAAGCTGACATTTCAATTTTAAATAGCACTTTGTTTGAAATCACCAAGGTATGAAACAGTCATCTTGCAAGGAACAAAAATAGCTTAGCACAAACCACCAACAGAGAAAGAGGAGTTTCTGTTATAAAATTTTTGCTTTTATATTATTTGGATGTTGATCTCTTGTGTGATCTCAGACTTTTTACTGAACTAAATTCTCAGAAACTTAAGCTGACTTGCTGCTGGAAACTGCTAACACCTGTTACACCTTCAACCTAATATTTGACTTACATGGCACTTAATTCTGCCCTTATATCATCTGGGTGGTTAATGAAATTTCAGTGATTCAACTCTAGTGAAAATTATGTTATGTTTTGGGCTTGCCAGTACAAGAGAGAAATAGATAAACTGCAAATAGCACAGATCCACTAAGATTAAGTGACTCACATAAATGCATAAAGGAAGAAATTAGGAGACCTGGACTTGTTAAATATGGAGAAGTCTAAGGGGAGATCTGGTTGTCCTTAATGGCTAGTGGGAAGTTACMCAAAAGAAAGAAGAAAGAGACTCCTCAGAGGTGCTCAGGGAAAGAAGGAGACATGACAATTACAGGCTGCAGCAAGCAAAATTGTGGCTAAAAAGAAATTTTAAAAAATCTTTGAGTGCTGTGAAGCAACAGTAGGAATAGGCTTGTGGAGAGAMCTTCCACTCTTGGAAATTTCCAAGTCATGACTGGTCATGTCCCTGAACAACACAGTCTGACTTCATGCTTAGTTCTGCTTTGAGCAGGAGGTTGGCTTAGATMTGTGATTCTAATAAATACATGGGTGAAACACTTGCTTCTTACACTGTCAGCTTCCTCCAAATCCTTCATTTAGACTTTTAGAATCCTTAAAATGTTGTTTATAATTATAAGACATTTGGGCAGTCTATGGATGAGTGCCCTTCTTCACTCCAGCTTAGCCCAAAAAGCTTTCAAAACAGGGTCTACACAGCTGCAAGTTCTCTTCCAGCAGATGAATTGCTCATGCTGTATCACTGTCAAAAAAACCCCAAAAATTGAAGTGTAATGCTATGTCAAGTAGAAATCTGATTCAGCCCCCGAACAAGAAAAGAAGCCAAAACAGTGGTGGCTTTTTGAGTAGTAGCTGTGCAAAATATGRTTCAGGTAGTGAATGCTTTGCTTTAACCACTAGTTTACATAACACAATTTGTACAACTTTGCTGTGGCTGAGGGAGCAGCTCTCAGCCTTACTCTAAGCACACACACTTACAAATTTGCACATATTGCTTGCATACATTTATACATGTCYATATACCTGTATATATGTACATACATGTGTCTGTCCAAACATGAGGTACACATGTAGAAATACACATAAAGAAATATAGCCTRAGAGTAGATTCTTGTGATATTAAGCTTTGCAGAATATCTGGAAATGGGAAGCTGAATTCCTTCTTCTTTTGCACCAAATAATTTCCTTTCACCAYATTCCTGGAAAATCACCTTTTCTGGAATTTTAGAGTCTCATAAATACACATCATAGTCTTCTGGCAGTAAAAATTAACCTTAGCAGGAACTGTCTACTCATAGCACAAGCCAAATGTGGGAATTTCTGTTGATGGTAGAGCATGTAGACCTCTAGCCTGTGAATAATGTCCTCCATGTGAGTGAGTTTAATTACATCACTCACCCTAWGAAAAATGTGCAATTTGGCCGTATGGTGAACTCATTTCAGTTTCCCATCACTGACTGTGCTTTGGGCATTTTTGCATTGTAAACAGTATGAACCCTAAGCCTCATTAATTTCGTTATTAGCCCTGCTGCTTTTATGGATTTAAAACCCCCGAGTGGGTGTGAAAAGACAGTTTTTGAGGAGGCTGTGCAGCTCTCCCCCATTTTACAGCTAGAAGTGTGTCTGATCCACCAGGAAGCCTGCTGCCTTTCTTTTGACATAGTCTGTGGAGCATGATAGGCATTCAAACTCTTAAAAATTAAATTATTTTTAGGAGTCAATTGGTCTCCGGTATCTTGCCTGCTCTTCTCCTGGGAATAGAGAATGGGATCTCTAGGAAAAAGATTTCTACCAAGGTTTTACAAACAGTGTCTGATTTGTCACATTTTTCCTTGCACTTACATTTTGAACCACTGGACTTTTTATTCTTATTTGCATATCTTCAGTTTGCTTACAGAACATTTGCTGTGTATTCACAACCTCTTGTCTACATTAAAAAAAAAACCAAATTGTGATTATTGTTTTCTAGTGGCAGCCTGCCATGAAGTGTAGAGTAACACGCCACAGCATATACAGCACTCAGGCCCCCAATACACATTTAGATTATACTACTTTCAAGCTAATGCTTTGCTCTGAAATATGAATGTGCCATCAGAACACTATCTTTTTGCTGGAATGGCATGAGCACCAAGAAACAAAACCCACTTCTGAACTGCAGGCACACAGAAATGTCACACAGTACTCTGAGCCACCACAGTCCACCCAGTACAGGTGCACAGCCTGCAACTCACTGCTGAGAAAACCTTCCTCCTGCTTTCTGCCAACATTTTTCATGCCAGACAGCACAGTCTGTTTCCAGTTTAACAGAGGAACTAATACTACACTCAGCCACTATTCAGTGGGGAAAAAGCCCTCTCTTTCAGTTCAGTCCAAGAACACATGACCTTTGGTGGTCTGTACAAAACGAGTTTCTATTTTGATTTATCCATAGCCACTGGGCTGTTTCCCTGCTCGGTGGAACACCACTGTCCAGGATGGGAATGCCTTCTTTTAATAAACTGGTATCTGTACCTCATAGTGCATCTGTCAGCAACCCTGGAGGACACCCACCAGGGTTGCTGACAGATGCACTATGAGGTGCATCTGTCCCTCATTTCCCCTAGTTTCATAAACCCTATGAGTCTCATGAGTTTTCTGCAAAAGGCTAAGCAAAGATGAAGTGGAACAGAAAGGGAGAGGCTGTCAAACTTTAAGGAACAGTAGGTGTGATCTCTGCAATGTTTAGCAGAAACTTCCATGAGGTTTGCACAAAGCTGATAGTGCTCCCACAGCAAGAACTCATCACTAGGTATGGCTGATGACTTCAGGACAGCTGCAGTGGAGGAAATTAAAGGAAGAGTTTCCTTTCATCTGGATCCAAGAATCTGTGATTATTGCTTGCCTGTGCACTGGGGAAAAAAAAAAAAAAGAAAAAAGAAAGGAAGATACTAAACACTTGTATATTAGTGAAATTCTAGAGTACTGCAGAATCAGGAAGAAAATTAAAATATTCAGCTGAGTAACACACTATTTATCATCAGCAACAATGAAGTAGATGGTGAATTTCCAGATGGTTATAAAGTATACACCATAAACTAATTACCTAGAGTAGATAGCAGATGCTGTTTCCTTTTTCCCCAAGACAGCTTTTGAGATCAGGAAGAGCCGTGAAGGAGCTGCAGGCTGACAGACTTGTCCCAGCATGGGATGGGGAAGATATCTGGGTGTTTGGATGAGCTTTCAGTAGTACCAGTTCAAGGTTACATAGTATTTGTTCAAGCTAAGAATTCTCTAAAGCTAATCAGCAGAAGCCCTCAGGGAATAGTCTTCAGTGAAGCAGCCCGCTGTGAGTTCATCAGAAAACACAGATACGGCTGCTGGTAAGGTGTTGCTGTGACTGGATCCTGTTTTCTGGATCCTTCTTCTTTGAGCAGTACACCAAATCGTACAGTTCAGAGTATCACCAAGAAAGAAAAGGCTTTTCTTTGTTGCTTACTGAAGTCCAGTAATAAAGTTAAGATGAAATTTGTTCACAGGGTTTCCACAAAATGAAACCAATTATTACTGAATAGAGTTAGATTATTGGATGGAACAAATAGACTGGAACAACAATGAAAGAAACAACTTTCCTGGGAAATATTCTCTGTTGTGATCATACATGTCATCATGAGAAAGGTTTTGCTATAGTACTGACAAGCAAAGAGAAGTTTTCATAAAGCTGTAATAGTAAATCCTGTTATTGTCAGATGAAATTATTCTTTTATATTCATGGAACTTTATATATTCATGAAACTGTTAATCACTCAGTGATGAAATACTTGAGACATTAGTTTCAGTTGAGTATGGGTTGTTTCTGAGCCTCTTTCCAGTCCTCAGTGTTCCTAGGGTTCAGTGAGCCATGCACACTAAGTGCACTCTCATTTTAATGTAGCCCAACCCATCAAAACCCTTTTAAAGTGTTGCATTGCATTTATTCAGTCAGCAGTCCTTACTCCTTGCAAACAGAGCGTATCACACGTAGGACTTCAATGCCATAGCTAACTCTCCATCTGCACAGCTGTAAGTAGATAATGTACAAATGTCTTGGTAGAGACCACTAACCTGTTCTACAGGTATGTGTGTGTATGTTTCTCTTCCTGGGCTGGCAGTGACTCCTGCCCCTCCACAGCTAAGTCAGCAAGAACATCTCAGTGATATAGAATTAACCTCAAATACTTACCAGGGCAAATGAAAATCAGCTTTGATATAACTTGTTGTGATTGGAGACTTCATCTTGCAATGATGTAATACTATCTCCTAGTATTTTTAGCCTGGTTTCCTAGAAAGCATCTATAACTACTAGAACAGGGCTAGAATTCTTTTTGCATTAGAAACACGTAGGGTTCATGCAAACATGATTGTTATCACCACAAAACTTTGAGGCACCTCCCAGAAACTTGGATGAACCTTCCAACACTCAGCCAGAGGAAATGAAGCTTTTTTTGTTRCTGGTTCTTTGTACTCAGGGCCTTCATCTTAATCTTCAAAGGCCTTCATTAATTCAATCTCRACTTCATAAAGAACATCTCTCACCTGTCTCTAGGAGGTTTATTTGTAACAGTTCTATTCTCTAGGAATGCCAAACCCACTGACCTTAAGCATATAACATGTGAAAGCAGAAAATAAAKTTTTCTCAGCTACCTCCTCACATCTCTTCAGCAGAGAGAAATGGAAATACCCACAAACCTGTCCACTCTGAGACTAAAACGTGAACTACATTTTTGCAGTTGTTAATGTATGTAGTCACAAGAAAAATAGAGTGATAAATACAGGAAATGTTTGAGGGGAGGTAGGCAATATATAGTAGTGGCAGAGAAAGGGAGGACTGGAGGAAAAGGGCCACAGCTGCTGCAAAAGGYGAGCATTAGTCCCACATGTGCTCCTGAGTGCTCCCTTGGCCAATATGAGAACCCAGCATGAGGAATGAACATGAACTCCACAGCTTCTTGCAGTTGTGAGATTTATTCAGTGCTGGCAGAGAGGATGAAGACTGTGGTATAAGTAAGAAGAATAAAATGACAGATTTTTTTGAGGTTGTATAAAAAATGGCTGTTTTGCACAACACTTTTTTTCTGATGGGAGTTGAGTGGCTATTTCTTGTGCCTCCAAGCTCTTTCTACCATTTTAAATAGCTAAAAATAGAGCCTAATAACCCAAAGTTGATACCTATAGGTGTCAAACTCAGACACTGCACAAACTGAGAAAACCGGTAAGCATTTATATGTGGAGCTTTGATGTTATAGATATTTGTATGTCTCTCCTCACCCCATGTTTATACATGCTGTAAAATGCAAGATTCTTCTATTTGTAGAAATTAAATKAAATTAAATGAAGCACAAAGTTAATGTTTAAAAATAATGAGTAAAAGAGTGCAATGAGATATGCTGGACACCTACATTTCATTTACATTATGCATGAGYTGCTATCGTACCATCTCTGCCATAAAAGTATTATATGCACAGTTAATAAAATAAACCCAAATTATTTGTACAGTGTAAGTTTTTTACAGCTTGGTAGCATGGATGAATCTGTAAATTCTTCTATTTTTTTTCCTTCTGTCTTCTTACAGCTTTAATATTTTTGACCTGTGTCTGCCTGTAGAGCAATCACTTTTGTCTTGTAGGTGTGTTAGTACATCTCTTCTGTCATCGGATAACATGCTAATGCCACTGTATTATCCATTTGAAATGTGAAACCAAGGGAAGACTGGTGAAAAAGATCCTACTTACAGGGGAACAAGTGTACTAAAACCATGCCAGCTAAAATATGACCTAATGTTCAGAAGAACAAGCAAAGTCACACRAATGGGTTTGTTAACAACTGAGGAAGATTCATCCCCTTCCCACAGTGCTGCATGTATCCCATGACAATGCTGAGTGGCATCCTGGCCTGTATCAGGAGCAGTGTGWCCAGCAGGAGCAGGGAGGTCATTCTTCTCCTATACTTGGCACTGGTRAGGCCACASCTTGAGTGCTGTGTCCAGCTCTGGGCCCCTCAGTTTAGGAAGGAGTTTGAGACACTTGAGCACATCCAGAGAAGAGCAACGAGGCTGCTGAGGGGCTTGGAATGACTGAGGGAGCTGGGGATGTTTAGCCTGGAGAAAAGGAGACTGAGCAGTGACCTTATCACTCTCTACAACTCCCTGAAATGTGGCTGTAGTCAGGTGGGAATTGGTCTCCTTCTCCATGCAGCAACTGACAGAACAAGAGGACRCACTCTCAAGTTGYGCCAAGGGAAATTTATGTTGGATGCTAGGAAAATATTTTTTTATGAAAAGGGTGATAAAGTTCTGGAATGTTCTGCCCAGGCAGGTAGTGGAGTCACCATTCCTGAATGTGTTTAATAAAAGACTGGATGTGGCACTCAGTGCCTTGGTTTACTTGAGGGGTTAGGGCATGGGTTGGACTCAATAATCTSAAAAGTCTCTTCCATCCTAGTGATTCTGTGACTCTGTGATGTCCAAGGCACAKTCCCCTGCTGCTTTTTTCCTCATGAATGGCACCTTTACTCCTCTGCCACCAGTTATTTCTGCATTCTATGGGCTCTGCTTTAAAGCGCAGTGGATGAGTAAAGTTCCTTCTCCCAAGGGAATCAACAGTCAGTTCAGGTGCCATCCAGCCTCACATGAGAGGGAAGTTACAGAGCCAGAGGTCAGAATAAGGACTTCTCCTCACAGGGGATATCAGCCAAGCCCACCCTGCACCAGGAAAGGTTCTCATTGCTCCCCACCTTTCCCSTGCTCCTGCAGGTGATGTGTCCTTKCTTTCCAAACAAGGTTTCCAGGAGATATTAAACTAATACCTGGCTCTACAGCTGAGATAATTGAAATGTGTCTTTCCACACCCCCCCCACCCCCAAGAAGAATCTGAGTGCAGACTGACTGTTGTCTTCTTTGTATTTCCACCAGTTTTTGTACATTTTCAAGCAGCCTTTCTGAAAAACATWTTTCCAAGCACTTGCTTTCCTTGTTACAAGGCATGCTAGGCCTTCTGCTTTAGATAGGRCAGGCTGATTTTTCTTTCATTCTTCAGTCTGAGAAGGAGACAGCAGCTTTGCTTTAACCCTCAAATCAAGACAATTTAATTTCATTTCTAAACACAGRGCAGAGCAAAGTAACTTATACAGAAACTGAGCTGGTTTTGTATTAAATTTGGTGCTTTCRTCAGAAAAATTAACAAGTACAGCTTTGAAGAAAGGCTAGACCATTGCACAATGGTATACCCAGAATGTTTTTCAGGCAAGAGCTGCATAATGCAATGCTTCAGAAAATCAATACCCATACTTTATACAGTTCCAAAAGTATCCTGTTTACTTTTACAGTGATAACASAATTTTGTCTGGAAAATAAACCTGATACTGAACATTAAAGTTTAATAGATAAGCTAACCCAGATTTTCCCTCTGCTTTGTCCTTTACTGTTCTTCAAGTACTTACAAGGAATCAGACTGGATAGCTTAAAATGCACCTATTTCGTTTTATCTGACAAAGAAAGTAAAGCATTTCATCTGAGAGCTAAATATAAAAGCTGCARTGAATGTTTTTAAGATAGAACAAAAAAGAAAGGATATGTGTAAAATAGGTTGGGTGAAGCCTTAACCCCACTGAATCCTGTGGCAAAATCCCCATTGACTTCATAGAGCCAAGATTTTACCTTTCAATCATATCATGAATGCAGCTGATGCTSCACAACTTTTAGAGGAGGACAAAAGATTAAAAACTCGATATTCAAGATAGAGTCAAGTTTAGATTCAGTTGAACTCTGAGCTGACATCCAGCACRTGGTTTATTCAGCAGAGGAAAATTATAGATGTGCAAGAATTTTAAGTGTAGTGTGAAGAATAGTAAAATGTAGCCTCTTTTTAAATCAAAATGCCAGTCTTTAATTTGGTGCACAAAGAAACTTCTCTATAATTTTCACAGGCTATAATTGTTTAAGGGTGACCTTCTAGTCTGGTCAGCTGTAATCTTCTGAAAGACTTACCATGCCATAAGGATAGCAACAATGGGTATGGAAGTAAAGTGACARAATAGGGCAATAACAGTGTGCATGTTCAGGCAAAAAGCAGCAAGGAAGACCAGAGTCCATTTTGGGCAATCCTAGAGAATCCTAATGTGTTTTCTTCCATAGCGCTACAGTTCTTAATGTTACAGTTTTCAATATGATAGAAATAACAGAAAAAATAGGTGTCTTACATGCCTTCTATAACAACAGATTGTAGAAGAAAGTAAATTCTTTTGATGAAAAATGGCATAATACAGAGCTTAAATGATAGGGAAAGATGCAAAGCCTTAAGTGCAACAACTTTACAGTTCTAGCTGGTATAAATGACAAAGGTCTGCTGACTTCAGTGTAGTGGTCTGAAATCTTGAATAAGTATTTAATTGTCTTGTGAAAGAGACCTGATGGCATCTGGAATAGCAGCCCTTTCTCCTCTGGAGAACACTGACTTTTTTGAGTATTCTGGTAATGAAAAGGAGAAAGCTGTCTAGATATTGATGAACATTRTGTAGAAGATTGCTTTCTTAAACTAAAAATGGCTTCCCACTGAAAAGAAGTTTTTGCAGAAATGAGGCTTTGGTTAAGGTAGTTTTATTTATACCCTTAATTTCATGGCACAATTTCTAATACTTATACCTCTCCAAAAGAACACTGAGATTAAAAATAAGACATTTAAAATAATTCTGTGAGAGAAGATTATACTTTTCTCTAGATATATCACAAAAAGTAGTGAAAGTTGGTATATTTGGAACTGTGTAGAATAGAAATAATTCTGTGGTTTCAGTTCCCAGTAAGTGCAGCATCACAGGCCAGTGAGGGCATGTTCACTGAGGCCTGATCCTCGTGACTTAATAATACACCTATTAACTGCAAGTGCATAACAACTTTCACTGCAATCACAGTTAAAATCAAACCTGTGCCTCGCTGCTTGGTGTACAAGAGCCTGAGGCAAACTGGATCATCAGCACAGTTTTTGAAATGTTCTTGGAGGAGCCGTCAGAGTCAGCAGCAGTGGGGAGCAGAGGAGCCTGMATGTCAGACAAGGTCTTGTAGCAGGAAGGAAGATGCTGGCTAGATTCCAGCACAAAGGGAAAAAGGAAAATCATGTCACTTAGCCACTCACCTGAGAGCAAGGGAGTGGGAATTAGATAGATTTGTACATAACTCAGGAGCAAGAAAACTCAGAGATTTCTTCAGAGTGTTGGAATTAACCTTCAGGTTTAATGTTCCTGGGTTTTGAAATCACCCTGAACTTGATGTGTTTAAGGAAAAGGTTGCCCTAAAAAATACAGTTTTGACAAAAGAAATAGTATTTTCTTAATATTTTCTGTAAAATTGACAGCACTATTTTAAAGCACTTATTAAATACCAGTAAGCWGCAGTAAAAATCTTTACGGGGTATAGATGGGTATCTATGGGTATGAATGCTTGTGATGTTGGGCACTTAACATATGCCAACAGAAAAACTAGGTTGAGGGGAGGTTCAGATCTAATTCTGTGAGGRTGGTGAGCACTTCATAGCATCTTTCCAAGACTGACTTTTGAAGCAATTTCCAGGAGTCATCCCTTTTGTTCCTTTCTATTTTTCTTTTTCTATTTTTCTTAAATGAAATGGGCTACCCTTCTCTTTCAACACTAATTATCATTAGAGTCAGAAATCACTTTGCAATTCATGAAAGTCTGAATTCTTCATRTTGACTAAGCAAACCCTTAATAAAAACAAACACTTATTGCAAACWCACTCCATGGTAATTAATATCCTAATTATATCTGTTTAATATCTGACATGCATCTGTAACAGGCAAGATTCAGTTCTCACTGTTGTCTTCTTATTGCTCAAACTTGCATGTTAGAAACTCAACAGTCAGCACGTATATACAATAAATTAAAAGCAATCTGCAGGAACTATTTTACAGCCTTCTGTCTGAAGCACCCAAAAGCAACAGATATGGTCTTTCTTTAGATTTTGGATAGATAGAAAGCTCACTAGGTTTCTCAGACCATTTACATTTTTGAAGATCAAAACGCTAAAGCAGAAGAGGAGGAGTATCTTCCTGCTAGAACACAGCTCAGAGAGTTTGCCTGCAGCAGCAACAAAATATTCAGTAGGTGTTTTCATGAATGGTCATGTAAAGGGAGGGACAATTATCCTACAGTTTCCCCTGAGTAACTGAATAATCCTCCAAGGATGCCGTGCCTCAGTAATCCTGCAGTGCATGAGTCAGCATCAGTGCGTGGGAGAGTTATTTTCTTTTTTACAGCTCACAGTAGAATTAGAATATTTGGAGATTTGTAACATTTTCAGATTTACAAATGTAAACTTCTGTAGGATTTTTTTTAAGTTTTCCATCACTACGGATGGACCCTTTTGCAGTAGTTAGCGGCTTAAAAGGATATRCATACTGTAAATATGMACATGGCATTATAACTTCTGCTGTKCATTGGGAAYGGAAAGGGGAAATATAATTTACTGCATCTGTTTTGTACTGAAGGRCAGAAAAAATGAATTTGAAGACTGCAATGCAGTCTACTTAGCTTCTACAGCTTWCCTCATATATGTGGTGTAAACAGTTCCTGAAAGCACTCCCGGGTTAAAGAGCAAAGTAGCATGGATGTAACTGACCAACTCCTTGTTTTCTGGTTTTCTTGTTTTCTGTTTTCTGGTGCTATGAGCATGCACAGAGCCACGAATCATAGTGCATAAGAGACCCAATAGGGTGTTTTACCCACAGCAATACTGTCCTAAGTTTGCATGTGAAGAAAATGGAACAAAAAATATCTCTCTGAATTATCCTCCATACATCAGCTAATCAGTGGCAGATCTGGACATTAAATTTTGACCTTCTGAATTCTCATCCTCTACTTATCAACCAAAGCAGTTTCCATCTAACCTGTCCTCTGGTGCATGGTATTTGCTAACTGCTCATCTGTACCAGAGGAGCTACAGGAAATGCTCCAGGAACCATGACAGAGCAGCACATTTGCTGTCTGATTATTTACCCTGATGACTAGTTACGATTCCAGGAGGATATGTATCTTCAGGTCCTTAAGTTTGCATCCTCAGCCATATTACATTGGTGTGTAATGGCATTTCTGCATTAAGGCATTCTGTCCATCACTGAATTATGCATAGAGTCAGCAGCTGTTCTGATAGCTATACACGGATATGGGCTGAATTACAATGGAAATATGCCTCTGTATATATAGTTAGGGATGACTTTATTACTTCTATGCACACTGGAAAAGAAAAGACTCTCAGAAGGAAGCTGAATTTTTTTCTGGAAAATGGAATTATATTAAATCAGAATGAGTGTTGTGAAAAGCCATGAGAAGTCATCTAGAAAGCAATTCCACTCTCTGTTTTTCATTTCACCTCTGGTGTGTCTTTTATAGGACTCCAACATGTGAACCATTTGAGACTTACAAATAGTATATCCTCACATTAAGCAGATTAGCTCCCACTCTTCCCAGTCCTTTAAAAATTTATTTTAATGCATCTTGCAAAACCTTCTTCTCTGTAAAAGCTGTATTTTGGATTTGAAGACATGTCCATCCACGTGCTTGYGTCAGATCAAGAATTCTATGAAGCRATAGCTGGCAAAGCTTGAGGTTTCATTAGTCAGAGSCAATTAAGAGTTATGCATATGTTTTCCTTACTAGACCTATAGAACCTTTCCTGCATTCTGTGCTKTTTGCCTCTGTCATGATTTGAAATATGCCACAGGAACATAGCATACTCAGGCCAAGTAATAAATGAAAACCGTATACTATACCAGTGTCACTGAGAATGACAACTTGGAAAGAAACTAAATCTGTTAATTTCTAAATCTGTTTATGCTGTTCAGGCAGAAGCATGGCAATGCATTTTCTGGATGGTTAAAGTTTTTGACTATAATTTTGGAAAATTGGATTCTGGTGAAAATGAAAAATGTCCTATAGGAATAATATTCTTAACAGCAATAGTTTTCTGTAGGCAAGTCTAAGCTTTGATATTTAAACCTTGCCCCTAACTTTCTCCTTRCCACCTTTGGTTTTTCAAAGCAGAAATGGAATTCTAAGATAATATATTGAAAATGAGTGAAAGGCAGATTTCTTACTGAGAAGTGAATGTAGCAAATATTACTATATTTCAAAGTTTCTCCATTMGTTGATCAGAGCAGAAAGAAATGCAACCTATCAAAAACATCCCATGGGCACAAACTGAGACTTCTGCAAGCTATATTTTCTCTTTGGGCTACAGGGATCAGACTGAGGCTAGACATGAGTCAACTGCTCAGCATATCAGCAGCATATCAGCTCCTCAACTAGGTCAGATCATTAGGTACTGATCCCAGGAGTTTCACTGAAGATAATGTTGTTTACTAGAATTTCTTAAAGCTCAGTGTTCTGTGTGGAATATCATGTTTAATGATACTCAGGATTCATAACATTTTTACTCAYATGGGTAATCCTTTCTCTTTTCTTTAGCAGTTGAGGAATCAGGAAGTTACATGAAGGTAAAACACTATTGCAATATAAATCATAACATACAATGGGCTTCCATAAATCATTTCATCTATCAGCTATTGCATGTGGCTGCTGTCATGTAGTTTAGAGCTYATACAACACAGCTCAGTCTCTTTTTACTGGGTTTGCTCCTCATTCCAGAACACCTAACTTTTTCTGCTTTGAGCCTGAGATCAAAATATGATCCATTTCATATTTTGGGTTTCAGTCTGCCATCCCTGCTTGCATTTCGACCTCCCTGTTCGCCCATGTATCATACATGTTGCCATCCAGACAAAGATACAAATGATCACCTGGGTATAGACAAATGCCTTTCTGGCACAACCACTGAATTCAAGTTTGTGGACTAGATTTAATATTTCTTGCTCCCTTCTTCTGCTGAGATTCATTTGGAGCAGGAGTGGTAAGAGCAGTGCAGGCCAGTCAGGGAACAACACACAAAGAACCAAATTCTCCTTAACAGAACAGTTAATAAACCTTTCACTTTTTCCTTTAAATGATCTATTCATTCACACCCTGGATCATGTTTATTACAAGCTTGGTTTGGTTTGGTTTTTTTYCTTGATTAAGTTTATTCTGTGAAAATAAAGAGTTAGTACCACTCAGGTCCATGTGTTATACCAGGTGCCACAGAGGACAGAACATTTTTCACACAACAGCAACATATTTTTCAGGCCCTCCTAAGCTTTATTTTCAGTTCTGTTGTTTAATTTCTGTAACAACRAGACTATATTGTGGTGAGGAATGCCACAGGGGTATATCAAGGAGACTTTTATTAAATCATARTGATGTATAGGCACAAAACAAAATTCTGCCAGAAGGCAAATCCCATTTTTAAAACCTACAGTACATTATTAGACTTGCAGTGCTTATGAGCTAGGGAAAATCTACCAAACCATGTTAAAATATCTTGCAGAACAACTGATTGCAAAACATTCCTTCTACTTTCAGGAAGAAATTTTAATGATTGACTTTTAACTGAATAATGGGTTTGATTTTAGAATACATCACATTCATTAGTTAGCAGTAAGGGGGCCTCATGAACACTAGAGCCTGGCTCTTAACAATAAGTAAAAAACTAACAATAGGATTTCTGTGTACTMTACTTTTAACTGCCATGGGCTCCCCCTATTTCTAAATAGCCATTATTTATTGAGTTGAGAGGTAAATGATTATGAAGGCATGAAAACACACTTGACATGGGGGGTTTTTCTTACGATTTTAATTTTGTTCTCTCTCTTTCTCTTTTTTTCTGCCAGAAAATACAGGTAATTCAGGCAATTTTCAGACTATGCACTTTCATTCTCTTCTTCATTAGCTAGCTTTTCTAGATYAACAGAGAGAATCTTCTAACTTCGTAACTAGAAAAAAACCCAAAACCAAAACACTTTTGCATAAGAATAGAATCTTATTTTATTATTTTAATTCTGGGACTACTTTCCTCTTTTCTGTTGTGTTTTTTATAATAGTACCCTGYAAATGAGAAAAATGGGAGACTAAAGAAGGTGCAACAAGTTCTATAAAACATCGAAATTGAAGTATTGAAGCTGTAGATTCCCTCCAACTGAAACCACAGTGGATATATTTTCATGGTGACTAATTCTGTACCACTGCAGATTCTGGATGCAGAAATGAGTTCTTCCTGAAATCCAAAATCTCTGAGTTACTGAAGGTCTAAATTTATTTTTTTTCTTTAAGAAWTTTCCATTTGTGAAGATGGCTAATCATCTCCTCTGGCACTATTTCTTCTTAAGCTTACTCAAAGTAGGAGGACAGAATCTGATGCCTCTGGGATTAATTAATAARCCTCCCTCATAAATAAATAAGTTGGAAGAATCTGAGTATTCATTTAGCCTTAAATAAAACAGTTACCCCTTGAGTTTTATAACACTTTATGCTTCTCCAGCAGAGTGGGAACTTACATTCTTAAGAGAAGAGCAGGTCTGTTCTAGAAAGAAAGATTAAGCACRTGGTCATCCCTGCATAGTTGCAGTAGTTTCTACTTTTTCTTAGACTACAAAGTTAAACTATTAACACTTTCATTTTCAAGCTAATCAATGAAATGATACAACCAGTATCCACATGTTATTCAGAGAAAGGCAAAATTTCAGTTACAAGATACCTCAAAAAGAAAAAATAGTATGCATACAGACTAAGAACAAGTAAAAAAAAATTTCACAGTGAAGCCAAGTAGACAAATTTTACTCTGGGTTGCATTCACACAGGAGCTGACAAAGATGTGGGAGGTAATTATTCCTTCTACTTGATCCCAGTAAGATGAAAAACATTTTCTCCCTTCCGTTGCTATAAAATGTTATTGTAAAGAAGATCATGATAAGTAATTCTTCAGTGCCAATGGGATAAGAACAAACATAAATTAGCTTAAATTATACCAAAATTATCTCACTGGGTATAAGAGAAAACTTCTTTTTGACTATTAGAGCACTGAAATTGTGCTTCTATGGAAGTTCTTAAGTATCCTTCACCAGAGATTTTTAGGATGGGTTAGACGAAAAGGTCTCAGAATTATCTTAATGTAGACCATTGAACAGCTTCGTTCCAAAGGACTGGAGCACATGATTTTCCAATGTTCTGTATTTYTGCTCTCCTATGAATCTGATTGAGTTTACCACCAGCTGGATCTCTTCTTGTTGCACTTCCCATTGCATAAATTTCTTTCTTGCTATACAAACTCTGTTTGTAATACAAACAGAGTGTATAGGGATTCAATGAACTTCCTGTTATTTGAGTAATGTTCTCACTGTTGCACTTCTGGAAACAAATTTTCAGAGTCCATCTCTAATTGCATGCACTAAACCTGAAAAGTTAAAGCCAAAATGAGCTCCAACCTAGAGCCCCAATGTCCAGTGCAACTTCTGACTCTTCTCTGTTTCCTGGCTGTGCTCTTATTGACAAAACCAGCAGCTTTCTGCTGCCAGAAATCCCATCTCTTCCTTTGGCAGCAGGATCAAAAAAAAAACGGTGCTATTTTCAGAATTTCTCTTGTAATACAATCATGACAGAGAATGAAACTGGTAGTTAAATTCCTCCAGTCACGTGGCAAAGGTTCTTGGAAGTGTCAGTGTTTCTTTGGATGTTATTGGGCTACAGTGGCTCCTCCTGGTACCATTTGCCACAGTCAGAGGGGTGCCTGCAGGGCTTCCTACCAGGCTGCCTCACACAGCAAGGGAGGGACAGCCCCACACATCTGCCCTGTCTCACAACATGTGCCTTACTCTGGAGGTGCAGGCATTGACAGCTCAGAGCAATCTGTGGCAGTGCCAGGGAGAGGTGGCACCAGGGACGCTCTCCCTCGCGCACAATCCCTGGCATGTCACTGCAATGCTGAGCATAAGGAAGCTTAAGGACTCCGGACCTTCTGTCTGAAAAGCACAAYAGAAATTAACTGGGACTTTGGCTCTAGCTAGTTAAGCATTCAAAATGCAACACTTMGCTTTGCCTTATTTTAAAATTGTCCAAGTCCACAGTCACTTATGTTCTCATTGGCGAAATCTCTAAAGTTTAACTTTTAAGTATATTGGAAATGCCTCAGTTTTATCAATATTCCATTCTAAGGAGCCAGATGATGCATAGCTCACTCAGGCTTTGCAGGGGAGGTTCTTTCTATCTCTCTTATTCAATTCAGAAACAGTTTAGACCACATCTATTAGCAAAGGGAGTGCACAAAATATAGAGGTTGCTGGTGGTTACAGTACCTCAGGTCTATGACTTAATGACCTGTAATGGTTTAAGCATTCACAGAAGGGCCCCCAGTACCTTTTCTAAGAGAGTATCTGATAGTAGATTGGAGGGGAATTCTCTCAGCTTCTACTTTCCAGGGAATAATTAAAAATTTATTAGATCAGAGCAAGGAAAGAAGAGTAATATGAGAACACTAAGGGGCTAAGCCATAGGCTTCTTGAGGAATAGAGTACGTCTTTTCAAATATTTAAATTTTGAATTGGAAGAGAGTGCAAAAAGGGAGATTCTTCTCTTCTCCCAGATGAAAGTCATACAATAACAGTGAGCTATAGTGACATATTCACTCATGTCTTTTTTTCTAGGGCACAGTGAATATTTAATGCATCTACAAGGAYGGATATAGCTTCTGCAACAGCGACTGAAAAGAATCTTTTCCACCTGAGTACCACTGGTAAAGTAATTTGGGTGTGGAAAACATSGATTCAACCTCCTACAGCACAGTAATGAATCTATTCTAGTTGTACTTTTTTGCATAAATACCCAGCCAAGTCCAGCATTGGAACAGAGCCACTCTTTAGGCCATACTTGGTGAGAAGGTCTGACAGAAGGGACTCACATCCAGTGAAATCTGGTGGTTTGAAACCAATACTGGAGCAGGGGACTCCACACAGGCTAGAGATGTGATCTAAATCTCAGCAGTTTCTGTCAGCTAACATGTGCCACCTGTCCAGCTTGCTGAATTTGTGGATATTTTATGTCTAGAGCCTACATTCTTCCATTTATTGCACATGAAGCAATGCATGGAGTTATCTAGMAACTCAGGGCTGAGGTATCTTGACAACTGGGTATTTTAATAGTGAGTAAAAACTTCCTYGTAAACCTAGGTCTGGGTTTTGCATTTTCAGCCTGCACTGCAAATGGCTGTATTTCAGGAAGGAAAGACAGAATAATTGTTGCCATTTCATACTGTTGCTAAGAAGTCAAGTTTCCTGGACACCTTCCAGAGGTGAGTGTTAGCTCAGTGGGCCAGCTGCCAAGAAAACTCTGCTTCTTGCACATCCAGGTTTTACTCCTGTGTTTCATGGTGTTGCTGTTCCARTGGATGGAGCTATCAAGAGAGATTATGGCCAGACTTGCGCTGCCCTTCAGGTGCCATGAATCCAGGAGGCCTGCAATCTTCAATGGGAGCTGGTATTTAAAATCCAGTCAGATAGGAGTTAGGCATCAATGAAGTTCCAGGGGAGCCCTCTCAGTGGAGGTTATATGAAACTAAATGGTTAACCATTCAAGGTGGTGACTTCAGGATTATATATAGAMGACTTTTCTCAACAGTTGCAAAATGTTGTGGCCACAAATGGACCACAAGTCCACACTGGAAGTGACTGTCTGCAATCATGCACATGAAATGAAACCTTTCCTCACTGTGAGTCTTTGAGTATTTAGACAAATAGCTAGACAATTTCACTGTTTATTCAGCTTTTCAGAAGAGAAAAACTGGTCACTGCAAAAACTAAAAAAAAGAAAAAAGAAAAAAAGAAAAAAATTTTTTTTTTTGCAGTCATGGCAAAGACTCTTTAGAAAATGAGCTGGAACAAAACATTTCAGCTCTTCGCAACTGTGAGTGATTCAGTTTCATATTAAGATATTGTATCAAAGAGAAGAATATTGTCTTTAGCTGCTCCTCCACCACGCCATTTCTGACTCCTCTCCTGAGTTTGAGAAGCAGTCGGCATCAGCAGGGTGAATCATCCGTGCTGCACACAGCCCTGCTTGGCAGACTGCAAACAGCCATCCCCTGAGACTCTGCTCCAGTTTGCACGTTTATCCCCACTGGAGGCCCTAGCTAAAATAAGGAACACCACATCTGCAATGTGCATTTATGCTGCTTCCTCACAAAATAAGTGTAGATGGACWTAAAATAATCTTCGTGAGGTGGAAGGCAGGATGTTTGGGGAATGGGGATATCTGAAGAATCTTAAAAACTCTCTGAAGTCTGGTAAAGAGCATGGGGTAAAAGTGTGGTCAGCAGAGGAGTTTATTTGGAAACTTGTTGGAGTCTTTGCAGGAAATACARAAGGGTTTATATATTTGCAGTCAAAGGTTATATTAAAGTTGAACCTACTTTAGCAATGTTTATTTCTCACTTCTAATTTGGGTMGTTTACTCAGTTCCCATGTATGTCAAATAAGAAAGTTTATCCACACTTCATTTTTTATTATTCAGTTGTTTGCAGAGTCGCTAACTTTTCATTGTTTCTTTCTTAAAGATATAGAACTTAGCCCATGACTAGAAGCTGACATTCTAGGAGTTTTATAGTATAAAATATGCCAGCTACTGAGTGAGGTAACTGTAGTGGAAAATATGTTTTCTAAGAGATTGTGGAGCAGTGTGCAGCTAAATCTGGCAAAGAAGTGAATGCTTGCATTTTCCATTGATGTCAGCTCTCAGGACATCATCTTATAAATGGGAAGCTGACTGAAGAAGTATTGCAGTCTGACAGTGAGTGGGTAGCTTTAAAATACAGTAAGAATTAGTGACATAAGGAAACACATAGCCTGAAAGGATGATGTTTTTAATGTATCTGGATGCTTTTCTGTGTATTCAGAGTAAGTACATTGGGTGTTTTTGCAACATTTATAACAAAAATGCTCTGCTTCATCAATCCTGCAACCCAGAATTATTTTAATTGTGCTGTTATACAGGCAATTTTGAGGAGCTTTTTCCATTTTAAAGTCCTAACAAATGGATAATCAATGCAAACCCATCTCTAAATGACTATCGGAGATTATCGGCCTCCCTGTGCCTAAAGGCTGTGTGGTGATAGGAAAGGGAGGATGACTTCAAGRTGAAAGAGGGTAGGTTTAGATTAGATATTAGGGAGAAATTCTTTMCTRTGGAGTGGAGGCACTGGAACAGGGTGCCAAGAGAAGGTGTRGGAGCCCCCTCCCTGGAAGGGTTCAACACCAGGTTGGATAAGGTCTTGATTAACCTGGTCTAGATGTAAGTGCCTGTGACAGGAGGGTTAGAATKGGATGATTTTAAGGTCTCTTCCAACCCAAACTATTCTATGATTCCCTGATCTAGAGAGATGGAATGATATTAATTCTGTTCCTTCCAAGGGTGTCTTACTGAATCACTCTGTTCTCTTCTTCACATGTTGCTTTCTATACCCCCTATAACTGAACACACTGCACTTTGAGCAGCCAACTCTAAGATCACATGATATTTTTGCYGTTATGTGGAATCAGTTCATTTACCAAACAAAAGTCACCTTGAAATGCTATGAATGTCCTTGATTCACTCAAATGTTCATTTGATTCCCTAGTTCAGTGATCATTGCTTGTAAAAGCATCAAGGAAAATACACAAGAAGACGAAAAGTGTTAATGATGGCTCACGAGAGGAGGTTTCCAGCAGCGGTTTGATCAAAAGGATCCAAGTCAGATCCCATTTAAGATCAGGAATAAATTGTGGAGCTCTTTTTAGCTATTCCATCTTGTGACTCACTGTGCAAAGCAGTGTTGCTTCTAAGATATCTTTCTGTTTCACCCAGCAATAGAACTAGATCAGGAAGTAAAGAGCAGCAGGATGCAGGGAATTAACAGCTATGTAAAATCTCACCCTTTATGAAACTTTTAAAAATAATAAACTGAAGCACTTAAAAGGCAAAGGTTTCACTTTTGTCAATTGCATTTTTTTAAGAGGCTTCTGGTTTTCCTTAATGTCTTATCCAAATGAAATTCACTGCAGAAAATAAAGCCATTTTTCAGTTTGTTGTAGGTTGGCAAAAATGTGCTCACTTATTCACTGCATTGCCTTAGTGCTCCTTTTCTTTCACTCTGTAGAGGGCTCAGAYATTTCATTCCCCAAAGAAAGGATTCTGGATCAGCTGGGACAAGATGTTCTCATGGAAATATTCAAATAAGCAATTATTATCTGATATGTCCTCACATGTTCTTAAAGCTCACTAAGTCATATGATACTCTGCTCTCCTGTGGAAAAGCCAGCCTACAATATTCCCTTTCTCTGTTTCGTGGGAGATTCTAAAAAGTGGTCTGGGTGTAATGTTAGCTCAGCTGGTTAGAGCAGAACAATAACACCAGGGTTGTGGGTTTCACCCCCATATGAGCCATTCACTTAATGGTTGGACTCAATGATCYTTGTGGATCCCTTCCAACAGAATATTCTGTGAAATCTGTGTGGGTGAGGTGGATGGCTCTACCCGAGCAGAGGGGTACATTGCTACTGTTTCTGAAAGCCCCATGACTTCCTGTAAGCAGAGACTTTAGGATTTTTCATCAGTGCTGATGACTTTTTAAACCACCTCCTAAGGGCATGGGAGCAGGAAATTCCCAAATGTCAGAAATCAAGCAGGACAGGCAGAACAGGAATCTTCTCCTGAAAATAAGGCAAAAAAAGAAAGATGTATCCCAGTGGATCTGGGAAGAATACAGAGAGGTTTCTTGCCACTGTAGGAAGAAGATTAATGTGGCCAGAGCTCAGCTGGAGATAAAGCTGGTCAGAAATGTGGGGGACAATAAAAATATGTTTTTCAAATATATAAATGGCAAAAGGCAGTATAAAAACAACATCAGCCCATTACAGGGTGAGGATGGTCSCCTCCAAAACAGTAACACAGACAAAGCAGAGGTGTTTAACTCATTCTTTTTCTCTGCCTTCAACAGAGATCAAGGGGGTCTCAGTGCCTGACCTGGAGAGCCATGACTGCAAAAATGATCAACTCCCTGTCAATCCTGAAGCTACTGCTCCAGCTGGATCCCTAAAAATCCATGGGGCCTAATGAGATTTATCTGAGAATCCTCAAAGAGTTGGCTGATGTCATTACAAAATCTCTCTTGATAATTTTTGAGAGGTCTTGGGAATCCAGAGAGGTCCCACCTGACTGGAAGCTGACTAACCTTGCCAGGTTTTCAAGAAGAGCAAGAAGAAGGACTCTGGACACTCCAGGCCTGTCAGTCTCCCTTCAGTGCCTGGTGAAGTTATGGAGAATATTATTCTGGGAGGTATTGAAATACAYCTGAAAGAGAATGCAATCATTGGCCACAACCAGCACAGCTTCRTGAGAGGACAATCCTGCTTGTCAAACATTTTTTCCTTTTATRACAAGGTAACCCATAAGATTGATGAAGGGAAGTCAGTTGATATGATGTTTCTGGATTTCAGTACAGTTTTTGATACTCTCATAAAATTCTTCTGGACAAAATATCCAGCTCACAGCTGGATGAACACAWCCTGTGATGGGTGAACAACTGGCTCACAGGTCAGGCACAAAGGGTTACAGGGAGTGGGGTGACAYCAGRCTGGGGACCTGTCATGAATGGGGCTCCACAGGGCTCCATCTGAGGCCCTGTGCTCYTTAACAACCTGGATGCAGGGCTGGAAGGGACACTGAGCAAGTTTACAGGTACAAAACCGGGAGGAGCTGTTGACKCCCTCGAAGGCAGGGAGGCCCTGCAGAGACCTCGATAAATCAGAGGGCTGGGCAACCACCAACTGTATGAAGTCAAACAAGGGAAAAGTGCCGGATTCTGCGCTGGGATGGGGCAGCCCAGGATRTACAGAGAGACTGGGGAATGAGATGCTGGAAAGCAGTGCAGGGGAAAGGGGGTCCTGGTCAAGGGTAAGTTGAACAAGAGTCAGCAGCGCCCTGGCAGCCACGGAGGGACAACTCTGTCCTGGGGGCATCAGGYACAGMMACTGGTCAGGCCCTTGAAAKGCACAAGTTTTCAGAATCCCTGAAACATTTGTCCTTATGTGAGAGCAGAAGAGAGAAGGTCAGCTGCATATGTATGTGTGCATCCCTCTTCCCTAGTGTGAAAAGCCTGCACCAAGATCTTCTTATTCCCAGAAAGGCAAGGATTGAACAACTTTCTGACCCCTTTACCTGTAAAATCAGAAAAAATTCTGCCTCTTGTGTGTTACTAACAGGACTCCCTCATGTCATTCTTCCCTGAATTTCAAAYCTTAGGGATATCCTGTCAGTTTAATTGCTTTCTTTAGGTCTTTGTGCTGTAAGAGTGAAAGGAAAATGGCCAAGACAGAAAGTCTGGGCTTGTCTTTCTGAATTCTTCAAGAGGGGAAGCCAGGCTYGCAACCATGATTTACCAATGATATATTGTATTCTTTGTTCCATTTTAGTGCTTTAAAAAAAGGCCACTGAGTCTATATAATTTTTTTTTCCAAAATACATAATTCAAAGTCAAGACCATATAAACTGAAAATATATTAAGATTTAGGTGGCCTAATCTAAACATTATTCCATGCTTTAGTCTCTGATTTGAGTCTTCTGGTTTGTACAATAGATAACACAAAATGCAACTGATCACATTGATTATCTCTAGACTCTTAAACCCAAGAGGATTTCTGCCAAAGGACTGACAACCAAGAAATTTCAACAAGAAAACTTTTCCAAGCAAATATCATACAGATGTTATACATGAAGGACTACCAATCCAGAAGGATAATCCCATGTTGTCAACAAACTTTCAGCTAGGAGTTATTATCCAGACTGCACAGAGAACACATTAACTAGGAAAACTAATTTTGATGGGTTTGCACCACTAGTTCCTGGCAGATGCATGATAACAGAACTCTTTATAAACCCTCTTATTAACTGCTTCATGAAGTTAGGGATAGTATTCCAATATATATTTATCTTATTTCACATTACTTGTCCTCTAAGTTTTTTTTCAAGATGGGGAAAAAACCCCAAAGAACTCAGAGAAATGTATTTGAAAAGTAGTTTCTAATCTTGCTTCTTAAGTGCACTTCTAAATTCCACTGAATGCAGACAGATATGAGCAGAGTATCTTTTTGTTTGTTTGTAAAATGTCCATGGAGATATGCACACTGAACTTAACATGAAAGCGAGGCCACAGTGGTGCTACTCTGCTGAAAGAATTTACTTGAAGTTTTAAGTGGCTATCAGGGAAAAATCTGATTWAAAGTATTTGTAAAAGTATTTTTACTTTTTTTTCTCTTTTACAAATGAAATATTTTTCAGTTTCTACTGAAGAAGAAATAATATATCTCCAGCAATTCTTGTTGAAAAGTTGTTGCTATGAAGCTGCACAGGCCTAGAAGCAAATAAAAATCTCTGTGGCTTGGCTTCCAGAGCCACACAAGGCAAAAGAATGTACAAGGCACACTTTTCCCCTCTGCATTGCCTGTGCCTCTCTGAGGTGACAGCTGAAAGTGAAAGAGGCTTCTTAGCAGTCGTGTTCAAAAGGAGCAGGAATGAAGTTGACCCTTGACTGCAATCATCCCCATTACCCCATGGCCAAGGTGAGGYGGCTATTACACACTGGTAGGAGCTGGCCTGGGAAAAAAAAACTCGCCTCAGATGGCTCAGTGATACTGGGATTTGGTTAATTCTTCTCTGTAATTGTGTCCATAATGCACATGATGCTCCCAGAGGTGAGTACAGTGGACTCAGATGTTACAGATTTGGAAGGGGCCATGCAAGTGCTAGAGAAGGGGCCTGGTACTGGGCCAGCGGCTCAGCAGGGAAGAACAAATGACAGGTCTGCACTGAGAGGCTGGAGAGTGAATGCCCTCCAATGTGGATATTCTTACCACGTTTTCCAGTATGGATATTCCTACTCTACACCTGATGCTCTTCCTGTTGGAAAGTCCACCAACTTCCAATGGGTTAGGCATGACCTACAGATTGGTTTACCATTCTGCCTCGAAGGTGAACTTTCTGGTCATTCAAAACACGTTTTTAGGAGAGTGTAAGATCAGATAGAGTGTAGAGGTTCATCTGTGTTAGACAGTGTGCCTTGAGGTTGTTCATACAGTGGGAGAGCACTTAAAGATGGTAGCCCACATGAGAATTCACCTWCTCCATTAATTCACAGTGACCTATCTCTGTATTAGAGATGTTCTTCAATGAAACTGATTATCAAAGTGGATTTAAAAAAAAAAAAAAAAGTCTATTGGTCTTTTTCTGAAACATATACTTTTGTTTCGGAAATCCCTATTAATTGCTTATCCTAAACATATGTGCCTGTCTCAGGGATAGTGGTCCCCTTCTCCGTAACAGACTGTGAACTTTCTTTAACCCAGCCCTTCCCATTCACTAAAATGTCTCTTTGACCTGAGCTGTAAAGCAGTTGACCTTCCCACCTCCAGCTCCCTCATTCATATGCACCTCTTCCAAGAGATCTGCATGACACAGGCCATCTTTATGGGCGACATAAAGAGCAGCCAGACTTAAGTACCTAATAACRATGCCCAAGGGTTTTAAAAGCCCTTAATGTCTGAAAAGTATCATTATAGTTTGTGTAATATATGACATTGCAGAGCACCTCTGACTCTCCAAATGAGGAGGCGTACAGGGAACTGGGACAGCCATTCTCATCTCTGGATAGGTGAAAACTTTGGAGTGAAGATGTGCAGAATTGTGACAARTATTCCCCCTAAGAAACTAACTGAAAAAAACCCAGAAGGTAGGCAAAGCATGCTCTGTGCTTGTGTTCTGAAAGCTTTGTCCTTTGGTACAATAAAGAAACCCAAGAGATTATAATTACACTTAGTTTCCTCACAATGTCTCCAGATGGAGAGGTATGGACMCCGTGCAAACCTGTCTTCTGAGCAGGAGGCACATCTTGCAGTTTTAAGTCTTGACAAGCTTAATGGACCTCTAATACTTCCTGCTGCTTTTGGAAAGACTTTTGGAAATTGATTTATTCCTTTACTGTCATATAACCCTTGGACAAACACTACTTCTAAAAACAATCTCAAAATGTCTGTCTTGTGAGTGAAATACACTTGCTTGGTGCAGATATAAATACCRGCAAATATACAAAAGGAGAGAAGACACTACTTAAATACATTTTATTTTGAACAATAACAAATTTGCTGCTATCAGCCACCATAAAATATGTATGTTTCATATGTCTTACATAGAAAAAACTGTGGCATGAAATAGGCCAGCAAATAGCATTAGTTCTTCTTTTGGCATCTGATATTTGGTGCCACCATATGTTGATCCTGCATGCTGAGATTTGTTTCCTTCATCTAATATTAMCATTTTTCCCCACAGCTGGTTTTGTAGAAGATGAGAGCTCTTAATGCAGTGGCTGCTTGCATTTGTCCTGCCAGGCTTTCCTTGCTGCAATGGAATCATTATACATCTCATTAAATAGTCAAGGTCAAACCAGCAGCTAAGATCTCTTGTATGTGGTTCTCTGTGGGTGGCTAAACAAATGAAGATTTCAATAAATATTTGATGTCTTCTGAGAGATGAGAAGTAGCTTTCTTTGTTCTTACAGAAGGTCCTTGGCTAGTACCAATTTTTAAGGGAACAACCAGCCTGTAATATATGTTGAAAGGCAATTTTCTTGGATCCTAAAGCTAAAAATATTGGCAGACCTTCATGTAAGGATAATGTCTTTGCTCATATGATTTATAGTGCCTGATGCATGAATTCAGCTGGCATGGCTGAGCATCAGCTCCTGYTGGAGCTTGTATCTAAGTATCTCAGATATCCTGCTAGATCTCGAATCTGAGTAATACCTGCGAAAAGCGGCAGACCTCTCTCCAATTAAAATCCTTCAAAGACACATTCATGGTCATGACATTCCTTTTCTGTCCTCTAGGGTCCCTAGAGGACCGACCAATCAGTTATTTGTGAAACCCCTTAAAGAAATTCTCAGATAGCAGACATGGCAAACTCATCTCTTTGCAGCCAGTGACACATTTTTCTCTGAGTAGAAGCCCCTGTGTCCATGCCTGAGGAGTGATTCTGCCTGGAGTCCTGTCATATATTAAGGTTTCTTGTTTTTATATTTCCCAGAAGTGGATTGTTAATTGTTGGGTGACAAAAACTTGGAGCTATTTGGGACTGTCTGGATGTAGATGTTGAATCAACCATGGATCAAGGAAGTGAACTGTCAGTAACAGAGCGACCTGGATTTTTTGAATGGGGTGTTCCTCCATTCTTCCCCAAAATGCTTTGTCAAGACTCACAGAGACTCGCTGATCTCAGAAATCAGCGCGTTTTGACTGTGTCAAAGCATGGCCCTGGTCCAGGATCTGGATCAGAGATTAGTTTAGCTTATATTCTGTGATCAGTTGTGCAACAAAGCCGTCAGACATCTGCTTCTGTTCTGCCTGATAGCCAATGGAAAGCCGTGGCTCTTACTGTGCATSTGAGAGGCTCAGGTAGAATGAGTCTGGGAAGTAAATAACCTCTCTTTCACCCTTCCCAACCCCCAGAGACAATGGCTGTAGGGAATCTGTTCACTGGCAGATTAGCTCGGGATAGCTGTCTTTAGGATGTAAATGTTCTGCATTTTAAAACAGGACAAAAGAACTTAATTTGATTGTGAGGCTGAACTTTGTAGAGACTGCCTGAAGAAGATAATAGGCTTCCCGAGATCAATAAAAAGAAAACTTGGGACTGAAACCCTAAAAGCATAACTCATTACCTAATACACATGACAAAATTTCAAAACATCTGAGTCATATTTATATGAATGCCCATTACATCAGAATTCTAAAGAAAAAAAAAATAATGAGCAACACTAGAAGAACTTGTACTTATTTAATGTCCTTTCTCTTTCTTCAAGCTGAAATCTGTAGGAATCTGTAGGGCTGTYCATTTCTTTCCCTGATTATTACATTTCTAGAAGTAAAAACAGTAGAATTTTGTACTGATTTACATAAGATTTGCAATTATATGGTGAGCAACTGTAGACAGGATGGGCCTGTACATCTTCTTTTATGTGCTAAGTCAAAGAAAAAAGTTGCATTGACAGTATCATGAAATGTAGGTATGCAGTAATTGTCAGTTTTGGTAAAAGAATAGAATACTATGAGTGTTATTCTCTTGYAAATTGCAATAGCAGTTGTGTTTCCTTCTGAAGCTGAATAAAATCCCTGTCATTAAAACACTGAAGCTCTCTCCCTCCTGTTGCTTGCAGAAGTTTTTCACTCCAAAAACCCATGGCGCCAGTGTCTCAGTCCCCACTCTGGCACATCCCAGATTAGCTTCTGAAAATATTGTAYGTCTGTGCCTCCATGAGCCAAAACCAGAATGAAATACTAGCACAATCAAACAAATAGGTACTTCTAGAATGTTATGGATACATGTATCCCAGCAAATTCACAGTATCCATCAACTGATACTTTTGTTTATAACCAGACCGAAAGGGTTCCCAAGTATTTTGTATTCACTCACTCATTTTGCTCAAAATCAGACAATKTTCTTTGTTTGAAGCATCCAGAGAACATATCTTTTTCTTGTTCTTAAAACAGGTTAAAGCATTAAGATTACTACAGAGCTCATCGCCTGGACTGGTAAAATGTCCCACACATTTTGCCCCTAGGTAATGGCTTCTGTTTTGGAATTTTACTTGCAAAAATATTAACAGAGAAAAAGAGAAGAGGATAAATTAAGTTTCATTCATTACTACATTTTGCTACTGTGAGTAAAGCTGCTGTACTTTATGATAGTCAAGTCTCATCCTCATGGTTGTGGTTTCTAGAGTTACTAGCTCGAAAAATCATTTTCACCAGTGCTGCATGTGAAAGATAAATAAATAATACAGGCAAATTCAGGCTGGTTGACTTTGTATTACTCAGTTGGGAGCTGATTTGGGGGTTTTGGGTTATTTCTGTAGCAAAAKGAAGCAAATCCTTGGTGATATACCTGAGATTTTTTTATGATTTCTGCARTAATACACTCCAGAAAATTGCCACTAGACTCCATGTCCCAGAGACTGAGTGAATTGAAGTTGTTTCACCACCTCCCTGGTGTGTAGGTTGGAAGAAAACCTGTCTGCAGAAAGGAGGCTGAATCACAAGTAGTACCAGGCAGCCTGCAACAGACCTTTAAAAACGAGACGTCTTGTACCACTTGCCAAAGAGYGGGGAAAGCGTGAAGATGACTGAGATGATTCAAAGCCCTTTTAAAAGCCCTCACATGCCTCATCATGTTCAGTTTCACAGAGAGTAATTTACTCCCACCGCAATATTTTGCTACATTTGGATGAAAACCTGGAAACTGGTGTTAAGTTAGTGTAGTACTAGTGGAAGGTACTAGACCTCATCTTAGAGAGCTTCSCTCTCTGCGGGGTCTGAATGGGATTCTGGGGGGAAAGGATGGTGTAGGGAATTGATTTTATGCTCATTGCAAAAAAGGAGGAGCTAAACCTCTCTCCCTGTTCACGTAGGATGAGGACRTAAGCCTATTTACTCTAATGAATTCCTGATTGGAATCCCAGGCCTCATCCCAGCTCAGGCCACCATAGACCTGAAATAATGTTGAATGCTATTRTAGATATAGGTCTACAGTGATAATAAAGAGACTGCAAGACAGTAAGATGAGGTGGGGGGCTGAAAGCATTTTATTGTCTGTTTGAGTATCAAATAATATTTTTTCTCACCTTAGTCTTTATATATTTTTGTTGGATTTAAGTTAATAAATTCCAGCACAGGTTACAAGATTCCACTGCTCTTGRCCAAACTCCAGGTCAGCAGTTACTCCAGCTCATGCATTTTCTAAAAGATAAGACCAAGAACCACAGTAGTAAGAATACACAGTAGTAAGAAAACACTTTCAATACTGAATTACCAATTTTGTTATCAGCTCAATACAGTGGGCAATGTACTGCTATGTGGTTTTAGAAGAGATTTTCTACTTGAGCCTATGGCTACCTCTTAAAAAATTGATAGCATATTAACTTCATTTGTATCTTAATATTCAATTTTGGGTATAAATACCTTCAAGTAGTGGGAAACTGTTGAAAAGTTAGTGTCCTGATAGTGTTTTATCTTTATGGACAAAAAAGAATAATCTCAGTGTAGAAAAAATCCAGTCAGTTACCATGAGAAAGTAATGCTGTTACCGACATCTTTTTTTCTCTGATCTGCTCCTCTGCGCATGGTTTGCTGTATTCAAGAGCTTTCATGGTATAGCTGACATATTTAGACATTTCTATTTGTCTCTAATATATGCTGCTTTTTTCTTGCTTTCTGTGTGGTGATGATGAAATCATGGCCTAGTCCATAATAAATCCAGGTGAGGAATATTTAACTAAAAGAAAAAAGGCATAAGATGCATATTATTCCTTCAAAATTTATAAATGCCAAGCTTTCTTCAACAGATGTTTAAAGATGAACATTTAAAATATTTTTGGCATAAGAAACTGACACTGAACAATCAGAACAAGCCTTTCAGTTTGAACAGATAAAATATGAATGAGTTTTCATTGGGTGTCACAAATYTGTTGATAAAAGCTTGAGTTTTATCCAAATAGAGGAATAAAGAACATGACTTGTGACATTTCATTTCTGCGAAATGAAACAAAGAGCACATAAACAGTGACAGAAGACTTGCTGGTGCACAGTTCCARCTGCTGGTGTCTGTAGTGTGCAGCACTTACCAGAGGCCATGGTTGCTTCAGTTTCAGGGACTATCTTGSTATAAGGAATTACGAAGTCAACCATCATCTTCTTGCACAGCACCTGATTTTGTGCCTGTCCTGGTCACCCTAGGACAGTGCCACAACAGAAGAAGTGATTCCTGTGCTTACACCATCTGGGTGATGTTTGTCTCATGGTTATTTTGTCATCAGTGAACTTTCCACAGATATTCTCTATCCAGAACAACTAAGAACAAAATCTCAGGTAAATACACTCCTACCTGCCATCTCCTTGGGAAATGGGCTTGAACTACCTCCAGAATAGATGTGTTTCCCTTTTTTTCTTGATGCTGTGGTTGTAGGGGGAGATTTAACTAAGTTGTCCGGACATAAGCCTCACAGATGACCAGAAAACACAGATGGAAAAAAGCACAGCAAAAAATATTGTCAGACATTGTTGAGAGCACAGCTTCTATCAGAATACCAGAAGGATTCAGARTAGTCACAGAGCCACAGCCATAAAATGGATTTGAAGGTGTATAAATTTCCAGGACCACATTTTGAAGCTCAAACTCACAGAAGGCCACTAATGGCTCTCTGTGAAGAAAGTCTGTGGCATTGGTTTAGTTTATGGTCATGAGAAAAAGCCTAGCTTTTGTGTTTAAAAAACCCTGCAGAACTGGGGGAAGGGCTAAATAAAGGACCTTTGATTGAGACATGGGAACAGAGGTAGACAGGCTCTAATTTGGTCGTAGCWTTTTTATCTGGTGAAATTCCATTACTACAAAATCTCATGGTATGCCAGTTTTTGCTGTTAAATCTATTTTTATTAACATGGAAAATGAAATAATTTCAAGGCTCTGGAGTAATCTTACCAGTGTTTCGCATACACGTGCAATATTTTCAGTTTTGCTGAAAGAAAAATAGTATGTGCTTATCTGGAACGTTTTCTTGCCTAGCTCCATCCTGCAGTGATTAATTATTGTTGCATTTTAGTCCCTTGGAACAGAGGATTTATAACAGAAATAGTGCAGAGTGTGCCACATTTTTCAGCTCTGCACATCCAGACTGGGCTTGTTGCAGCAGGTTTTGCATACATCTTGAAATGCCTTGCAAGAGCTGAAGCTCTTGAGGATATTTTCAACCTTAAAAGTCTGCGGAAATCTTGCGTCACAGYCTTCACGAGGCTGGTGGTATGTACAGCAGCCTGCAGGAGGAAAGCTCTGTGGTGCAAAGCTGTTTGAGCACAGGCTGCATGGCTGGTGGTGCCACTGTCTAACCCAGATTCTCCTGACTGCTTCAAAGGGCTGAGAGCCTTCATTCTCTCAAGCACGTCTCTATTGCTGTTCCAATCAGTGGCTCATTTCTTACTGCTGGGAAGTAAAAATAGTCTCGTTAGTTAATGTGTGAACCTTGGGCTTTTTTTTTCTGATTGTACAGAGGATGACTTTGTAGATCACTTTTATTTCTCTGTTTGCTTTTATTTTATCCATTATAAAATGCAGGTAATAGTTCAAAATGCTTTGCTTTTAGCCACACCTCTGTCTAAAGCTCTACAGAAATTCAGTTGGACAGAAAACCAGAAAACCACAGGAGAAACCTAATCTGCTAACCACAAGAAAGGAACCAGTGGCTGTAACTCGACACTCAGTAGGTTATCACTGTATTATTTTGGCAGCAACKTTTTACTTTGTCAGTGTGACACTGTTTCACAGTGTCCTGGTTATCCCAGGCTCTATATTTTTAAGACATAGAACATGAAAATGGGAGTCTACACTCAGAGCACATGGTAGTCTAGATCACTGTGGTGTGGTCCTAGCTAGGGAAGGAGGTAAGTGATGGTAAGTGATGGAGGCTGTGGGAGTTGAGAAAGTGAGGGTTGTATGACACCTGAAGTAAGGTGCAGGGAAGCAATCATCAGTGGTACCTGCTGAATGAATTCTGCACCTACRTTTCAGTGACTGAAGGACCAAGGCATTCAGAAAGGCCTGAAAAGYGTAGTGACTATCTGTCTCCTGAACACAGCACCTCACTGCTGGAACCCTGCCATACATGGCTTTAGATATGCCTCAGCAAGCTTTCCCTGCTGAAGCAAAAGGAGCATGCTGAAGGGTTTTTAGACTTCAGGAAGGACTGATACCTTGATGCTGTTGCTGCAGGTTGTGCTATCAATATAATTTTCCCCTTGTGACATTTTGCAATGCTGCCAACATTCACAAATCATTTCTTTTTGAAAAATACATCTAAGAACCATCTCTTAAAAGTAGATTGTCATTCTTCCCTATCTTAAATAAAATACTATTAGGATTAAAAAGAATGATGTCCTAAACTTCTTTTTGTATTTGATCAGTTTTTTGTTCGCATTTACCTTTATCTTTTCATCACYCAGACCAATATAGGTCAAAATCCTCTTACTGATCTCTGTGAATACACACTAATTCTGGGGCTCCATGGAGGCATAAATATCTGTCTGCCTACATTGTACTGCAGAAATATCAGGTTTAGTCAGTTTTCCTTCTTCTTTCATTATTTTCTAGCTCCTGCACCACTTTCATGGTAGCATAAATTTTAACAAAATGCTAGATCTTAGCTGGCAGAATAAACAGACAACATATTCTGAAACTGGATGGAAGAAGTGTAATAACTGTTTTTAAAACCCATAATTAGCTAGGTCACAAGATACGCATAGAGCATGTACCTAATTCTGTCAACACCCTGCTACCATGAAGTTGGGCTCTTAAAGTTATTCCTGAATCATTCATTAAATGCAGATTAGACTTGCTGTCTTACCTAATCAAGCTTGCAGGCRCTGAATTTCCTAAGAGTCTGGTGTCATTAGATCTGCAGTCACTGGGAATGCAATGACTGGGAGTGATGGCTGCCTATGCCAGACCTACTTCTTTCTTGTCTCCCTATCCCTCTTGGGCAATTAGTTTCATTTGAGTCCTTGAAACAGCTTTTAATAAAGCTTTTTCCAACCCTAGTGGGAATCTCTAGTTTCTTTAAGCAACCGTAAGCAGATCTGTGGTGTCTGAAATACACATTATGTTTTACTGGAGCAGACATATGACCCAGTTTTTCCCTATTATGGATAGTGAACACTTCAAAAGGTACCGTTTTGATCAAAGTGCAAAGGGCGAAATCAAAGATAAAGCAACTRCTTCCTAAGTACAAAATACTTGATTGGCTTGATGAGGAACATTTGTTTTGGTTGATAATTGCTATATTGCTTTTCTRTTTCATACTCACTCTAAGAAAAATGGTCTCTGAATGACAAAAATAAACAGTTTTTCAAAGGTTTATATTACTGAGAACATAACATGCTGAAGGAGAGTAGACTTTTCCTCCTCATGAATTGGGATTAACATTTATCATGCAGTCAGATATATTGCAGTTGTTAGATATGAGGCCTAAGGTCTAAAAACACATTATTCGTTTTTTTTATTATTATCATATAACTTTGTTAAACACAGTGTGGTGATTGATGACAAACCAGGTCAATTGCTCTGACATTATTCCTCCAAATGAAAATAATCTCAATGCTCCACAAATTCAGATTTTTTTTCCTGTTATTTTTCTTTCTGAAAGATAAAGATACTTTCACAGTCCCCTCTCCTTAACGTAGATAGCTGCTCAGTTGCAATATCCTCTGAGAAACAGTAACAGATTTTCATATGGGAATGATCTGACACTTCCATTTACCTGGAGACTTCACAAGGATTAGATAAGTAGATGGGAATAGAATTTTACTCAACAGAAATTAGGAGCTGGATCCTGCAAGTCACTTATGAGCATGCTCAGATTTCTTCACATGAACCGTCCCAACAGCCTAGCTCACACCCATTCCTCCATCCTATCCCCTTTCCACTATTTCTCAGGATACATCCCTAAACCGAAGCTGAAAGGAGCAGGACACCTGACCTTTCAAGCGTGCTGCCTCCTACCTCTACTATTCATGGAAGGAGAATCGCCCTTCCTGTGCAATGTGTGTGGGAAACCAATTAAACTTTGATTAATGGATAGGATTACTCATGTAAGTGATTAGTCACATCAGAGTTTTCATGATCAGGCCTTAACTTCTGTTGTTTCTTCCCCCATACACTTGATGATGTGACGAGTTCTTCGCCAGAGAAAGAGAACCTTAGGAAATGCAGAGCAGAAGGTGACATTTAAGTACTCACAGCAGGGCAATTTTACTCATTCTGGAACTAGTGCATTTTGTATGTGTAGGCATTATTATTAATTGAACACTTGTTTATGTCTCCAAAAATAATTTAAAATACTTTGATTTTAAAATACAGTCTGGGTAAGACTTCTATTACTAGTCAGAAAGTATTTAAGAGGGCTTGATGCACTTCTACAGAGAGTAGGAGGAAATTATGTTTACCACCCTCTTTTAAGCTGATCTGCAAAATGCYGKCCTTGTAAATGTCTCCCAGGAACAGATTTAGAGTGAGGWTGGTATATTTTCAAGCCTTGTTTTTCTCTTTTGTTCCAGCCAAATGCTGCTTTTGTTTTCTTTTCTACTTCTACATTCCTTCTTGAAGCRTGATTATTAACCACTAAAACAACCAAAACACGTGCTCAGTGCAAGTATCTAGAAGCATTTAGATATTGATTTTGATTCAAGGAATGTATTATTTAAGACTGTCATTTGAGAATAAAAAAAAAATTAGACTATTCATAGTAACTTCTGATATAATTTTTTATACTTCTAATAAAGTGGTGAAGAGATGCACCGTCCAAATTACGGTATCCTGCCTCACCTGATGTATCAGCCTATTAAATATGCTCATGTTCCTTTTCCTGAATCAAGCTCAAGTCAGCTGATTGAAGAGGGATTTAAGCAAAGGAAAGGGGAAGCTCTTCCCCGACCTTCGAGTAATTCCAGCAAAGTATTTTACTGCTACACAGTTTTGCAAACCCAGGATCATTGGATATCCTTCATCCTTTGCTTTGGAAAGGGTTCTCCATTTCCCTGCTTAGGTGCACTGGACTCCTGAAGGCCCAGCTGTGGAGCAGAAAGGGAGAGAATATCCATGAGTCATTACACAGGTTGCTTTTTCCTCTGTAAGGCAGAGTGGCACAAGATGGGGAAAGAGGATCCTTCAATGGTCAAGGGCTCCAGTTTTTACACTGATAAACTCTGCAGGTTCACTGGAGTGAGTTCACTTGGACTTCCCAAGACAGAAGGAGGTCGATACTTTGCAGTGAATTTTCCAGGTCTTTGACCACTGATTATTATTACAAACCTCATTAAACCCTATTCCTTGGGAAAATAATGTAATTATATGTTAATATGCATCTGCTACTTCTTTATTGTGCATGATATCAATGCCCTTCTTTACTCTTTCAGGGTGTGAGTTCRCACTGAGCAAAAAGGACCAGTGACTGCCTCTATACATATGTAGAATACCTCACAACATGCAAGATTATAAAGATAAGGCTTATGTATTGCCTTTTTCCAAATGASCTGAGGGAATCTTTTTACTGTTTAATACACTGGAGTGCATTGACATCCTCAGTGACACCCTGAGTGACATCCTCCCGGACAAAACTGACTAATCAGGGATTAGGAGCAGCACAGCTACTCCATGCTAGCACTGAGCCTGCTGAGCATCTGGGTCCATCATGCCAGGCAACAGAGCTGTGTTGCTTTGAGCTGTGAACAAAGAGCATTCTGGAGAGCTCCTTGTTAGGGTGAATGTCAGAATCACTGCATTGCAACCCACAATAGGCTGGGGACGTACCCAAACCAAATGGCTTTGTTTTGCAGCTCGGATAAAACACRGAGAGTGAAATGTGGTCTAAAATTAGTCAGGGATCCCCGAAAAGTTTTGTGCATCTGCCTTTAGGATGTTGTTGGCTGGAGAGCCTCGTGGCCTGAGTGAACCGTTGATGGCATCAGGGCAGCACAGCTGTTTACCATCATACAGAAAGAGGAAGTGCACAGCAGTGAAGTGTCCAGTTCCCAAATAGACTTAAAATATACCAAACACTCAGTGTAAGCAACTGTGACCAAGTGCTACATRAATGTATGGGGTGCTGTGGTTTGGAAGAGGAAGTGGTGGATGTTAGAGGGTCCATGGGAGTTTTTCAATAAAGCTGCTGCTTGTACTTTCATCACTCCTTGTTCCTATGGTACTAGATTTGACACATCTGTTGCTTGCAYGGCTTTCCTTTGGAGTCAGAAAATCCTAAAGCTGTCATATAGTGAGTGATACTCTTCTATAAACTATCCAGACTTCTATAAATATTGCTGACTATATGAAGGGCATCATTAATCTTATCTTCCAGGGAACATCTCTAATCACAGTTCTRCCCGCCCATGTCAATCTAGGACACATCCAAGCCTTAGAAATAGCAGTGGAAAAATCATAAAATGTTCTAACACATGGAGTTGGCAGACAAGTGCCAGACAAGATCACAAACTGTGCAAAATGAACAGTTTGCAAGTGAATGTGCTTCCCTCTTTCCCCCATCCAAGTGCTGGCTGAGTATCCTATGATGATTTCAAATTAATGCACTTGCCCTTTTTTTTCCCTTCTACGTGAATTTCCATTTAATCAGAGCTGCCTACTTGACAGTAACACAAATACATGTGCTGGAACATCTCTGGTTCCATGACCAAAGTGGTCTCTTAATTTACAYTATGAATGCAGCAGCAATTTTCCAGTAAAAACAGGATGATTTTAGAATGGGTGTTGTCAGCTGTGCRCCAATGGCAAGACCTAATTACAAACTCTTTATATAAGCAATTAGTAAATAAAGTCAGAAAGAAGAGCTGGATGCTTCTGTTCACCATTATCTTAAGCGAACTCACAATTCAGGAAACAAAYCATGAATGCCAAGGAAATTGTTTTCTTCATTTCTGGGTTGGACTTAATACRTGTCTCCCTTAGAAAAGGTTATCTATCCATTGCACTAGAATTAAACTGCAAAATGTGAATTTGTGGTAAATTCATGTATCATTTTATTCTGGAGAGAGCTGGAAAGGGTTGGTTTTTTTTTTGGTAAGGATTTTGAGGATTGGTTCTGTAATTTGGCTTACTTCCAGAAAATGAAAAAAGACCAGTGCTGCCTCGTAGACCACATAGGTAAGACGTAATACAGGCTCTTCCTGTACCTAAATATGTGACCTAGGAACACCAGCATGAACTGTCTGGCTAAATACAGAAGTACTTCATCCTCAGCAAAGGCAAACATATGGCAYTGGCAACATTCCAGGTAAACAGACTTGCACAAACAAGATGATAAATATATGGCTGATGCTGATTGTCTTCACTGTTAGCTATTATTTATGGAGCAACCTTGAAGTGTGATGGAATATAAGATATGAAACTCTTTATTGCAGCAGTGGGTAGAACCTCAAGGGCATGTCCATGTTTTTACCCCAGCAATTAGTTCACATTCTCTGTCATGTACCAGCCTGGATAATTTTTCAGCYGTTCATGTACCAATGAGATTACCACTCCTCAAGCAGTCTTACTGCTTTGTATTCAGGTTAGCATAGTTGTCAAGGTATGGGTTTAGAGTTTTAAAATCCATGTTTTGGGTTTGTTGTTTTTATTTTGGGGGGGGTATACAATGGTGGGCATTTTACTTGTGGAAGCTTTTCAAAGGTTGAGATTTGACACTTTTTTCTGAAGCTCTTTGTATGCATTTCAAGATATCTTCATTCTCATCACACWCATTTCAAGATCTAGGTGCTTCAGAACATAGCCTGCCCAACTGATACCTTATACATTATGAAATGATTCCTGATGGGGTAGCAAACTCATAACAAATTAATTTTAAAACTAGCACCAAAATCTAGCCCATTCTTCAATAGAATTTTGTTCAAAAGTTTTGTGAGGGCATCTTTCATTATACATTCAAATTGGGTGATAATTTGTAGTGATTGCTCAAACTTAACACTTCCTTCTGCTATGAGAGAGAAGATATCTACTTAGAGAAAATTTCTTAACAAATCCATATAGTCTTGCATTCATGTTCAGTGTCACTGAAGCCAATTCCCAATGTATGTATTTAGTAATTATGTTTATTATGCAACTGTGTGAACAGATTAGAGACTCTTTACCAAAATTAAAATAACAACAGGGAAGCAAAAAATAGAAGTATAGATTTATTAGAGAAGTTATCTAAAATACAATATTATTTTCCTCTTTAAATTAGAACATATATTATTTCAATGAAAAGATATTTTGTATTATTTCTATGGTAATAACAACTTTTAAAGAAAACATTTAATTTAGAACATTTTTAATTAAAAAACCCAACACTACCATTAAGACGTAACTAAGGTTGTTGACAGCACGGGTAAAAATGCAAAATAGTCTCAAAAATATTTACATGTCAGTTTCTTAAAATCTAAGTCTAATTCTAAATATTCATGTCACTTAACTTTCTCAAAATACCTTTTTCTCTAAATTATAGCTAGAGTCTGTATCCCTGTGCTTCTTACAAAGCTTCAAGTTATCGTTARTTACGTGTACTATCACACCAGTAGATGAGGTTTCTTAAAATGGCTTATTTTGCTACCACCATATCCTCTCCCAAGTGGCCAACTTACTGTTATACCAAAGWGTCAGTCGCAGCAATAGTCACCAAAATGCACACAGCCACCCATCCCCTGCCTCCCCCAACCCCACACCTTAAGAACCCTTTCCCATTCAGCCAAGAGCCTTTCACATTTCAACAGCTGGCATTTCAGATGCAGAGCAAAAGAAAGTAAATGGATCTGGGAGACAAGATGTTGTCTGGGCACACACGGCAGAGTTTGATTTGGGCTTAGCAAAAGGGGCTCCTCACAAACACAGCAATTCCCAACACTCTCAGCACTGAGGTTACTGGAAGGAGGCTCTGACTTCTCTGCTCTTCAAAGGCTGACATGGGCGCCAGTTGTCCACCATATGGCACACGGGCTCATTCTCAGCGTTGAAGCAAAGGCCACGGAGTTTGCACATCTGTGGGAAAAGGCACAAATATCCTCAAATGCATCCTCTCATTTCAGCAGGACTTTTTGAAACTACACATCTGGRGCCTGAACCAGAGCTCTGACCCAAAGTTCTGACAGTACTAGTAGCCCAGAGATGGCATCAGCACCTATGGGTCTGCATTTCATCCACAYCATTTCCAGCCTTGACATAGCCTCTCCTGTCCACAAAATATCCTGGCAAGAACTGTGAAAGCACAAAAAAGTACAAGGACATAGAAACACATTTTCTGAACTCTGCAAGCAAAGACCTGTTTGTCCTTGATCCAGATATGAATTGAAATCCTTTCAGAATCCTCTGAAAGTTATACAGTTTTGGCTGKTTTTTTTTAAGTCCACTTGAAATAATAACAATTAAAAATGGCTTTACCGTTGGGTCAAAATAAATCTGTTGAATGAATTCAAATTATCCTGATTTTCAAACGCTGTAAGGGGAAAACTGCTTCACATCAACCGAAGCATACTGTWTAGTTATGGTACTTTTCCTAAAGTACAACTRGTGTTTTCACAATCTGATGTAAAAAAGCACCTTTATGTCTAAATAGGAATCTCCAAAACTCACAAAAAGATCGTGCCAAAATAATAACCCACCCCAAACATAATCTCACATGGACAGGCAGAAGTGCTGATGAATGTATGTAGGTGGGACATAGGATTTCCTACAAATCAGGTTCTAGACCAGGTTTTTCCACATTCAAGGAAAAATGGCCTTAGCAGAGACCTGTGTCCTCTGGACTTCACCTTCAGGACCTACCAGAACAAAGTTCAGAGGTCAACTTCTGATAGGAACTGCTGCATCACAACAAGTGATAGAAGGCTTGCTATACCCTACTGTTATACTCAGCTTCTTTTTAGCTTTGGAAAACCTAATCACCTTAAACCTTGAGTCAATACTCTTATTTATGGTTTCTTGTTTTGATCAGTATGGGAATGAAAAAGTCAACTGCCACACAGTGCRGAAATATTGAGGATAACATGGAGGGATGTGTAAGGGAGAAATAAGTGGTAACTTTTACCACTGGTAGGTGGTTGGAGTAGGTAGAGTAGAAAAAAAAYGCTATTTTGGTGGGTGTGCTCCTGCCTTATAATAAAACCATATTTGCCAACTTTGGATTATCAACAGCAATAGGAATAGTTTGGAGTAGTGTCAACTTTAATGCTCCCTTGCAGTTTACTAAAGACAAAAATTAAAATCAATTACTGCTATAGTTATTACTTCCAATAGATCTTCCTCATCACATATTCTATGGGTGTTGTCTGCTTCTAAAACTTCTCAGTTGCATTTCCTAAAACAGCTCAGTCGCGTTTTCTTTCCTATCAGAAACCCCCTAGAATTAGGCGCAGGTTGTTAGCATGTCTACCATCAATAAAAGATACTAAGGAATTTGAAGGTTAAAGTCCTTCAGGGCTGTTTTGTATTTATAGGCTCTAGATTCTATTTATATCTCTCAAGCACATGGATCTGAACCCAAAAATGGAATCTTGCCTGTACGTAATTTCATTAATGGATAGTACAGAAAGCTGTGGCCAAGAGTGATTTAATCTGCACAAGCTTCTTCCTGCTAGGAAGACTATCCTTCTCAGGCTGGTCAACAGAGTATTTTCTTAGGCAGCAGACTTTTGGAATCTGCAAATTTTGCCTCTTCCAAACAATGGGAGCTTTGTTAGAATCATCACAAAGCTGCGTAGGATTCTATTCTGTCTATTCTGTGACAAATAACTTGTAAAAAGAGCTCAGTGTCCTGGAAATGCTGGAAAATCAACGGAACAACTACAGCTCTACTGTACACTCTACAACTACTACTCACAGTGTGAGACTGTGGATGCAGCACACACGGTCCCCAGGTGCTTTGTAAACCTGGCCTTTCCAGGGCAAGCAGACCCAGAGAGGTAATTGCATGTACAGCAAACCTGCTGATGCTCACAATACATGCTGGAATAACTCTGCATGTGTAAATGGTCCTTTCATGCATGCCTCAATTTTCCAGATTTTTACCACATGACAGCTCTAACCATGTATCCGGAAAATATCTGATAATTTTTTTCAACTTCCCCCATCTTCCCTGGACTGCCCAAATAGAAGACAGCCTTACACTCTACAGCAAACTACATCCACAGGCAGAAGCAGAGTCCTGTAAGGATTACCACTTCAGATAGATATTTTTGGCGTGTGATGCCAGCTAATACCCTGCAYAGCTCTGCACTAACACTGCCACTTCATAGATCACCTGGTGGGATGAACTGAAGCCATCAGGGCAACTCCAGCACACATCTACTGGCACCATCCATTGGAAACCTACCTGCTCAGGGCTCACAGTGATGGGCTCCTTCAGAACGTGCCAGATCACGCATTCAAGCAGTGGTGGAGTTGTCAGGGAGCCAGGGTATGTCCAGTAGTCTCTGCATGCAGGAAGGAGTCCAGTGGGGTCAAAATTTGTAAAGGAAGCTTGCTTTCCCTACAATAAAATAATGAGATGGGCTGATGTCAGGGAGAGAACATATACACAGTTGMMGTAGTGAAGTCTCCTAGGAAAGCTCCATGGTTGTAGAAAGGCAAAAATGGAATTTGGCACCAAGTGTTGCATGCCAACTGTAGTACCTTTGGATTAAATACTCTCAGCAATATATTTCTTACAAGATTTTCAAGATATTGCTTCTCACATCAAATGCTGCATTTATGTTCCTTAATCTTAGAGATAAGATTTAACCTTGTCTGAAAAACAATGAGATTTCAGATGTCTTGTACACTGATTGCATGGGAAACACAGAATCTGTGAGATCTGTTGGAGAGTCCATTGCAGTTAGCAGCACATCCCCTTACCACAAAGGGCACCTGATGAGAAAGATGACAGCATGGTCTCATTTTTTACCTTTCCTGTCCACATTTCTCATTGGCCTTTATCCACTATGAAGGTGCCTAATTACTCACCAAGTACTTCTAGKTTCTCATTACTCAGCACACTAAAATCACACACACTGCACACAATATTTAAGACACAGGAAGACTTTTTCCYCCTAAATTATATGTACTGATCAAATTGTTTATCTGAATTCTCTCTAGAAATAGCCAAGAGAACACGCCCTCTTGGAAAAAGGAAATTTAACCCACAGATGCACAGATGGGAAATGCCTTTTCCATCTGTTACCACAGATGAGAAAGGGCACTTGTAGTTTAGATTAGGAAGATGAATCCTGTCCTATAGGCTTAGATACAGTTAAAAGACAGAGAAATGTAGTCACAAAGATAGGAAATATGTTTCACTGTTTCCAGTACTCCATGCTCTCTACTTCAACTTCATTCCAATCTGTTTTGCTTTTAGAATTATAGAAGCACCTGTGCTGATGGCAGGAAGTTTGTTTTACTTTATATRTATGCAGAAGGCTGGGAAGAAGTAAAAAACTGTACTTTCCAAAGGAGATAACTTAGCACAGTTGTGATGGGTGTCCATCAATAGACAGCAAGTATTACCTTGGTTTGAATGGAGCTCAGAGCATCCACAACCTTCTGCATCTCAGGCTTGGCATTTCCCACCTGTAACACAAACCATAAGAAAATAAAAATCACCATGCATTCTCATGACACCTTTAGTTTTCTGTTACAGTTCTCAAGGAAACTTTTCTTTTTCAGCTGCATTTCATTACATAATAGGAGTATCACAGTAAGTGACTTAAACAGGCTCTGTAAAATCATGCCAGTTGACAGTGAGCACAAACGGGTCAGCCAAGGACATTGGACACAATGAAGCTATTTTCATTTACGGTGTGTGGATTTATTTTTGGACCTAAGTTGTTCTTCTTTTATGAAAGTCACCCTCCCAATAAAATAGTCACCCTCAGTGAGGCCAGGATGGAATACTATGTACTGCTGGAGCAGACACCTCCTCCAGCTAGGTGTCAAGACAATTCAACTTAAACAAAACACAAATCACTCTGGCATTTAACMATGACAAGAAAAGGAAAATAGGTGTTATCTAGGCTGGTCACAGTGCAGATGCACACACACAACTTGGTCACTTCACCTTTCACTGGTAAGGTAGCATCACTGTCTTGATGAAGGCAAGAATGCTGCTACAGGGCTGCCACAGTGATGGATGGCAGTCACACTCCACGGCCAGTGTACAATTTTTATAGATAAAAGAAGGCAAGAATTTGGAGCACCACTTAGTTTGGTATGGATTTGAGCAGTACAGCACAATGCTGTCCTATTCCTCATTTTCTGCTCTTGGGCTCTCCCCACAACACAATAAATTTGTTGGACAAATAATAAAAAAATTAACAAACCTTCATGAAGATGCCCACCACCGCTAAACCATCAGGATGCTTCACAGCTTCAGCAAATTTACCATATTTTACATTCCAGTGAACAATATGGAGCTGGGAGCAAGAAAACAAAGAAGCACTGTGAAGATGATATTCCATCCAGAATACTTCACAAATAAAGATGCAGGGAAGTAATTTATTAAGAACAAGATGGTGTTTTATTGCYGAGGTTTGAAAGCWTTTGTGTACAGTTAAGAATTTGTTGAATTATTTATCTACTTTAAAATTTCATTTATTCAAAGAGATTTCTGTAATGTGTTTTATTTTGCTCCTCACTCCTAGTCTCTGGTGAATTTTAAAGGCAAACTGTGGCTGTATCATTCTGCTTTTCATGTGGTGAAACTCCTGTTATCTTCAGCATAAATTTTTCCCACATACAGCCYACAGGATTTCAATGTAGTATTTTAATGCTATATATCCTGGAGTTCTGAGCACACYGGCRTACATTGCCAGTGTCAGAAGAAGCAGAGAAGACACATTAACTACAGATTTGACTCACAATTTGGAAGATTTTTTTAAAGAAAATCCAGTCCTGCCCTTTACTGGAAAGGCTTGGAAAAGGATACGAARTTAATCTCCAGATCATGTTAGCCAGGATGTTACTTTCTTTTTAATTTCCAAGTTATTTYTAATTTAAGTTCATCAGGCTGTTTCCCCACATCTGCAAGTCAAGTTGAACAAGTAATTATGGTACTCTGAAAGACAGAAGGTAATTGAAGTATCTCAGGTAAGACAAAAGCTACTTCCCTCATGAAAAAGCAGCAGAGCCAATGAATTTGTGGAGCAGWTTCTTTTATCTGTCAATGCAAATCACAGGTATGTTCCACAAATATGTATTTATTAATATATTTTAGAAGCCAGCCACAGAAACCAGAGGTAGACTTCTAAACAGGAGTTGAGGAAAGGTGAGATGCAAGGCACTAAAGTCACTCAGTTTCTGTATCAGACTGTAATATGGAGTCTTAAGTGGTCTGAGGAACACCTGGAGTCTCAAGGGATCACAAAGAGTGCCAGACAGTAAGACTGCACTTTACTGTCTGCCCTCTTGATAACTCTCCTTGATTCTTTGCTACCAAAATATGAAAATATCTGCCCCAAAATTATTCTACTGCTTTTATAAAGACCTCTGATGTTAAAAATTGAAGCTAGGAAAAGGGGATGTGCATGTACAGATGTGCTGCAATTCTCTTTTTTCATAATTTCCAACAATCATAGAGAAAGCAGGGAAAAATACAGGCATTATTAGTGTGGGGGTTTCTGTTTCTCTTTGACATCAAGTAGCTGAGAAAAATTGCAAGYCTAATGTCCTGCTCTTGGAAGGACTATGTTCTAAGGTGGCATCATAGCAAAATTGTCTATGGTAACCTTCTCCTGTGAGGATCTGTAGTGCAAGTGCTACTGTGGTGGAATAATTAAAAAAAACAAACCTCATTATACAAAGAAGACTGAGAAGGTAAAGCCTACCTCTGCATCATACTTCACACCATCCACAGTGTGCTCAGATCCCTGGCCATCACAGGATCCCCAGTGAATGTGAAACTGCACCAGCCTGTAGACTCCATCCAGCGCTCCTCCTTGCACCACTGTAAAATAAAAGCAAATCACATAGTTGTTTCAGTTTGAAGGGAGACTTGATAACAAAAATTATCTCAAGTCCTTTATGTGATTTACAGTTTATTGCATGCTGCCATGCTACTCCAGATCATCCTCAATGGTACATTACTGCAATACACCAAAATCAATAATAAATGCATAAAAACATAAGTGACTTTACAGTGAGCATCTCATCAGCAATTTAACAGGCATGCTAGTAGTACAAGTGATGAAGGAAGATGTAACTTTTCTGTCACCAATAGATTTAAAAAGCCCTTTGTAAGAGGCCCACRTAGAACCATCCTAAGGAAGTCCATTTGAAGACTGAATCATCTTCCATGTACAAATGTAGTCTGTTCTTTCATTTTAGATACTTCATCCATCTAGGCCTTAATCCTGCAAATCCTGTGGCAGATTGGATTGAGTAAAATTATTTTGGTTCRAATTTAAACCTGAACACCTGYTAGCCATGGGTTAGCCTTCTTGCAGCAAGGTAAAGCACTAGGCACAGGACAAGACAGGGCGGAGAAGTGAATTCAAATCTCTTGCCTTTCCCATTGTGGTAAAAATGGCAACGCTTACACAGATGGACTTTTTGGAAATGAGTTGTTTATTTATGCTCTCCATTATCTGGCATTACTCGTGCTATGGGACTGCTCWGAGTGAAGCTCCCAGATACACTTTGAATTATACAAGAGCAAGCTCCCTCACTCTGCTTGTTAGTTTTACCCTTCTACTGCAGCTGTGACCAATCACCATTATGATTTGCAGGATCAAGCTCTACCATGGCAAAATGCTGAGGGCACAGACAATGTCTCCTCCAGTGCAGCATAAAGCACGGAATAATAATAAATAGTTCTATTAAATAGAGGTATTTATTTAAGTTATCAGAGAAAGGTTTCACACCAGTTTGTGGTTTGCTTGGGGATTTTTTCATTTTCTCCCCCAAGCATCTCAAATCCAAATYCAAAATTAAATCTTTAAGTTATTATTTAAAAATTTAAAAACAAAAAGTAATTTGAAATGTTAGATATTTTAAGAGACCAATTTCTCTCTATAAATATCTATATACAATAAAGTGACAGAAGAGTGCTGACATCAGATATTACATGTAAGTGTGCTTTGTGTATGTGCCAAAAAATGATTGTGTGGAGTAAAGATGCTTTCCTCTCAGTCTGCAATTAGTCTAGACACTAGCACAATAAGTGCATGTGTGAAAACATGTACCAAATGCTGACTGGGAAAGGTGGCTGCAGGTTTGAAAAAGTCCCATTTTATACAAGCATGGACAACACTAGCCATAGATATCAACAGTAGAGTGAGAAAGATTTCACAAAAAAATTTGCAATACATGAAATTGAAGTAAGGTTTCTTAATAATATGTTCGTTTCAACCAGTGTTCCCTATGCATGCAAAATTTGGGTTCAGTGGACAAATCTAGAATTTGCCAAGGGCTCCTTTGGAAGTCTCCCAACATGTATCTTTATCTGAAAAACATGAATAGATGTTCCACTGCAACCTATGTAATTTCCAATACTGTAGCAAACAGACTAGGACTTGCCCTACCTATTTCCAAGCTATGTGATCCAAAGAAGAATGTCTAMTTAAAGTGATCAAATAGGAACTTAKTTTATTCTATTACATTTCTGCATGTGCTGGTTTCCAAGAAGCATAACTGTTTCAAGCACAGGGCTACAATTCTGAGTACTTGTTTCAGAACAGCAGCTGTAGAAGGGTATTAGTTCCTTTTGGAAATGAAGCACCTGGTTACTGTGTCTTTACAGATACAAAATCATTTGATGTATACAATGTCMTGTTTCATTTTAAAAATGATGCCATGGCGTTACAATGTTTCAGTTTCTTTAGCTCGCAGTCCTGCCGGATGTTGCCGGTGCAAATGGACTGAGGTTCCATCRCTCCTTGACCTCAGAAAGCACTAGCACAGCACAGGTTAATCTGCCATTATTAATCAATGGAAAGCATGCTGAAAAGCAGAACCATGCAATGCTCTTGAGTTCAKTTACAGTGTTATTTCTCCACACAAAGTTTGCTATAGTCTCAAAACCCCAAAAGATGCAGAAAAATCTCTTTGCAGTTTTTGCTTACTTTTCTCATTCTGTGGTTCTCAAATCCAGCACTAGCTTATTTTGACTCACAGCAGAGCATTCAAAGAAAGTAATAATTAGATTAGTGTGAATGAATRCAAATCCAGCAGGCTTAATTACAGAATGGCCCTCTTGTTCTAGCCTATGTTAAGCAGTTATTTTATTTTTAACACTTCTGAGTCTTTCCAAGAAAGTAAAACTAAACTTAAAAGGAAAAGTAGGAATGATATAACTGCTTTTTTCTTCAGAGCAAGCTTTTCAAACCATRGATAAATGCTACCAGCTTTTGCAATATAAAAGTCCACAGAGAATTAGAACAACATTGATACCAGCAACTTCCCTGTCTTTGTTCCATCTGACAGGAATATCAGTTCGAGGTCATGTTGAAAAGAAGTCCAACCTTTCCATCCCTTTTTTTAAAAAGAATGGGGAGGTTCTGATCCATATTGGAGCATTTCRTCATTAGCTCCCTTACTTTTGAAATCAGTATTAGTGAAAACCATCCTGAACATACCTATGTAGCTCTGATCCTTTCTGGTTTATAGCACAGCTTCAGGTGCAACACTGTCTGAAGACAGCACAAGAGGAGCTGAAAAAMCATTATTTTCACAGATTCCATTTACTCAAGACAGTTACCATAACCTGGTCTTGTGTTATAGCCCAAGAGGTGACAGTTTGACAGTGCCTGTTCTTCTTTTCCACTATTAGACACTTATTAGACAAATATGGAGCTATTTTCCTTAGATTAAGAAAAAGTAACTTTTTTTCCATTACCATTCTATCTTCTACCCTTTACTGGAAAAGTTATACTAGCAACATCCAGTAATTATATTTCACTGTTAAATGTTCTCGTACCTTGGTCTAAAYTAGGTGAACTCAAGTATTAGAAGCACTAATTCAGGAAGTCAAGTAAGCAGCCAAACTCTTCCATTTATGTGACTTATGCCAACTGTGGGATACAGAAGGTGAAGTTTATTTGACTCCATTACACTTTCTTGGGATGTTCGAAAACACACAGAAATCCGAGGGTGTTTTGCTACATCTGGTACAGCTGTTTACCGAGGCTACACACCTTCACTGTTCTATTTAAAGGAATGTTGGTGAACAGTTATCCTTCCAATATAAAACAGAACAGCCTCGTAAAAAATACTGTGGACCACTTCATACCTTTYTTCAGGAAGTGGCAGCATCTACATCTAAATTTCTGTAGGAATACTGTGGGAATTCCTGTTATTTAGTTAACTCCTGTGGAATGTTCTCTTTATACAGAGCAGAAGACTAATACACCTCATAAAGCCAATAAACATGTCAAAGGATTAATCAAAATGGAGGAACTACRAGACTGTTTAGAAAGTTAGACTGAATTCCTTCATGTCATACAAATTAGTGTGACAAGAAAAAATACTACTGTAAARTTTGTCAGTCTGAGAAAAAWKCAGAATGAGAAAATGTTCTACAAGTGAGAATCACTGACTACAAAGCTCCCTCCAGTAGCTGAAATAATGGGTCCACTAGAGTACAGTAGATGTCCAAAAGCTCCAGACTTGGAKAATTAATTCTAATTGAGATTCTACCAAACAAAAACCCAGCAGCAGGAAATTTCAAGCATCTGCCTTTGAGCACAGCCCTCTTACACACACACTGCTTTAGCACAAAAAACTCCATGATTTTGTATCARCTTACRGTAGGTGTGATGTCTAAACAATATTCTAAACATATGTTTATGTTAACACATGCAGAGTACATACATTAGTGCTAACATTTGGTAAGCTTTTGTGAGTACACAGACATCTGTACAATGGAAAACAGGACRAAGGGGCAAAGCAGATGAAGCATTACTTGAGGCAAGAAAAAAAACCTACTTGAGCACCATGTACTATTAATGACATGMAAAAGGCTCTTATGAGGATGCTCAGGAATTAGCCTTGGGTTCTTATGCAAGGATGGGCTTCCCATCTGACAGACTAGAGTTCAGTTAGGGTGAGCTGCCACTTCTGTGAAACCTGGAGTACAGAGAGTCACATTTTGCAAGATGTTTCCTTCTTTATGTTATCTGTTTCAGACATTCCTCCTAGGACACTGTATCATGACAAGCAACAAGAGCAAGACAGCACTGAAGCATCTGACTATAGGGCTCATATTTACAGAAAACATCTGTAATGGGTTTCCCTATGAGGAAAAAAAAATTAGTATATCATAAGGAAAAAAAACAGAACAAACCTACTTCTGATCTTGCTAGAAATTTAGCCTGATAAGGCTACAAGGATGTTCCACAGAGATAGACCAGAATAAAACAGCTGCCAAAACACAGCAAGTCCTGAAGACGTGTGTATCTGCAGCAGGTCAGTGGTTCCAATTCACCTCAGTTGAACTATTTCACCCAGACTGAGCAGCAGCCAAGAAGACTCTGACCTGCTTCAGGATACAAAGTAATTCAGGTTCTTAACATTCCTCCAACTCTCTGGGACCAGCAGAGCTTATTTCTCATGTAGTCTCTTAAACAAAAATTCTCTGAGAATCATAAGATGCTGTACTGAGCCTCTGACCAGCCTTCTGCCCTCACACTTCACACTATATAGGCTTACAACAACTTTGAGAACCAAGCTGGAAGAATTAAGATTCTCTTGAAAGTATCAACTGATTTAATTTCTAATAGTAATATTTAAATACTAATGCAGTGGCTGCTCACTGTACTGAAAATTGTGTACTGGACAGTGTTCATACTGTGCTCAGATCTAGTGAAGGACTAGCAAACTCAAGGTGTGAGCATTGCCTCTAAGTATGCAGCAGTCCCTCGTGCCTGTAAGTAAATAAACAAATTATCAGCTGAGAAGAGTGGTAATCGTGACATCTGGCACACAGCTTCATTACAGCTTAAAAATAAACTTTTCCAAGTGGCCCCAGCTGATAACAGCTGACTAGTTTCTCCTGGTTTTGCATTAAAAGCGCCTCTAGAGGAGGGATTAGCAAAAGGAAAGGCGGGAAGTTTCCATGATTGTTAAATTCACAATCAAAGTCAAATTTCTGCTCAGAAATTGCATGTTAATAATAAAAAAAAACACAAACAAACCCCCCCTCCCCCCCAACAAACCAACCCCACCCCAGTGTAAATGAAGAAGGACACTTTTCTGTAAAGAAACGACCTGAAACATGCAGGACTAATCTCATGCCCTCTCATCTTCCTTTCCAGTTCCTGGAAATACTGAAACTATTCAAGTTACTTGTTTATACTGACTTTGCAGCTTCTGCTGATCCCAATTCACAGGAAAAATGACTTAAAGATCACACACCCTTGAAACCTCTGACTTTTTAGCCAAGCCATGCACAACATTACTTGTGACASAAGCAGGCGTCTGAGTACAGTCCCCTATATCTATAACCAGTCAGTTCTCTGATTCCAAAGGATCAACACATTCATTGCTTAAGCAATGTGGACCTTCAATGCATGACCCTATACTGATGACATGCAATATTATTCTGGCATGGTTAATATTGTATCTTTAGATCTGGGAAGCCTAAAAATAGACCAGTAGCAGTGACTTTGATTTAGAGTYGTGCCTTAAAGACAGCAGACCTACAGGTTTCTTCTTTCGTTTACCAGCTGAAGTGGAAGTGTAGAAGAGCAACAATGGCACTATTTTCAAAGAAACTCACTGCCAACTGAGCAGYGCTAATGCACTGGCTCTTCAATAACCACTGTGACAAAATAGATTAGTTTMTTTACAATGAGTCATAATTCAAGACAGCTGAAGTGTATGCATTAATATTTACAATTATAGAAAGAATYAGGTAATATATTGGATTATAACTACTGAAGGGCTCTCAAGAAAGCATTCCAAAAGGCTCCAAGCATACAAAATAGAAAATACCTATTTTCTTTATGCTATTACTACCTGCTTGGAATTTTTTTTAAATTGCAATTGTGCATTTTTAATTGTATTATTTATTACATTATTATTAAATATTATTTACTATCTCTTACATTGCATTTTGTATATTCAGAAGAGCAGGAGTGATCAAACAGACACTAAGACCTAGAACTGCTGTTCAGATGGCTTCAGTGTCGTTAGTTACGAGACTGACGGCTCCTAATGAAATGGATCTACTTTGCGTGCAGTTACTCATCCTGAAGATTATTCACAAACAATGATCTTATTACTTCATTTTGYGCCTACTACTACAGATCATTCATTACCACATATGGGACAGCTCATAGAAACAAGCAATACAGCCTGTGGGAAGTATTTACAGGATATTAATCCATTGTCTTCTGTAAAACATACCAGCACATCACATAACCTCACATAGCTTCTCCCTGTGATTGTTGTGTGATGTCTAAGCAAGAACTGGGTATGCACATTTGAGTCTCAAATTCAGAATCAAGCAGATACAAGTCAAAGACAGCTCTATTTTGTGTAAGGAAAGTAGGTTACCTAGTTAACTGCATACAAATGAAGCCATTAAGTGTGCTGCCAGGTAGATTCTATGCACTGTAAATTTCAATAGGAAGTCTAGTAGTGAGTGATCCACCCTACCCAGCTTCACAGAAATCTGTTTAGTGGTTTTTGTTTCTAAAGATTAATAACTTTTTGCTTCACTAATAGAGATACTGAGAATATTTCATCTTGCATCTCCTATCCTCCCACTCTGAAAGCTGTGTCACTGCATATTTGTCAAAGGATCCCCGTCACAGATGTTCTGGTTCTGCACTGACTTCTCATAAAGAGCATTCTTCCTGCAGACGTTCTTAAACTATTTTATGTTCCTGCCATTTTTTCCTCACAACCCAATTTTCACAGTTCTTTCCAGACTTAGGTACAAACCAAGTGAACACAACAGTTCTTTTACACTGTGGAGACCTGAATCTGATTGCTTTGGGCTCAGTGAGAGCAGGATGGCAGCAAGAGTATACTTGCACATATCTGGTAAGAAAATCTTTTTTTTTTTACTGGATCATTTACCTTATTCTCCATGACACTGTTAGATTGAACACGATGCAGCTCCTTAAGCTTCCCAGTGTTTCAAAAAAATAAACAGAGGTGAGAATACCTTTTTCCTCTCCTTTTTAAAATATCAATATTGACACTTTTTGTAAATTATATATCAATCTATGTGTATTTATACAAGTTAACACTTATATCTAGCCACCTAATGTTGTCCAGCATAAAAACTATAGTTAAAATAAAAAGTCAAATTCTTAGAGCACTGCTGAATTTCTGTTATACCACTGTATTACATTAGTTACAAAAATCTCAGATTTTTAGTAGGCACAGATCATTTGGTTTCAGCACCATTCCCTAAATGACATGCCCAGCAAAACACTTAGGAAAAATAGGACACTTGCTCAAGCAAGTTAAATCAGGCAGTGTATAGAGRAGGCAGTGACTTACAACAGGATTGTTTTTGTTGTTCAAATTAAAAAATAAAGGCACATTCATTGTGGCAGGGTGATGACTTCTGCAAATGCAGCCATATGAAAAACTACAATCAAAGACAGCATACAGAATCCTTGTTGCAAGGACAGCTTGGACTCAGTCTGCCCATCAGAAAGGCTGTTCCTTTCAGTAAGGATTACTAAGGTTTTGCAGGATTCTGTGCTTAATTTCACCACGGACACAATGAACAGCAAGGGACTGTGGACCTGACTGCCTGCTAACAAACTTTGTAGGAATGCGTCAGACACTTTATCTAGAAAGCCCAGCATCAAGAAACTCCAGGGACAATGGTTTTTTGACCTACAAAAGAACAGAGGTATTTTCTAATCATTCCTCTGATTCTGTACTAACCTGGGAGCATATTGGCTTCAGAAACATGAAATAATATTTTGATAACCAAAGAAACTATTTCCACTTCAAGTTGTTAACTGTAATCCTTTGCTATTCTAAGGCCATTTTTTTCCTACAATGTATTTTGCCTCTTCTTTTAACCATTTGATCGCTAACTTATGGTAACCTATGCCTAAAATTATTCCTGTCAAATACTTTAATTTTTTTTTCTTTCCATAGCCAAGCCCTTATCCCAATCCTTCTGATTTATACAAAARTAAACCAATTTGCCTCACTAAAGTTTAGCTGCCTAGACAAACTTCGTTTTCTTCTAACAGGATCTCAGTTTCCTGTTTGCTGAATCCTCACCCTACAGAAGCCAGAATATTTTGGTATATTTTCATCCTTAAAAAAGCCTTTTGGATCTAGTATACATTTTAGTAAGTTTTAGAAGCAATTTCTGCCATTCCCCTCCTGCACACGAAGGTGAAGTCTCACCTGACTTGTCAGAAGAATCATCAAACTCCACGTTGAAGGAGTGCCCGTTGTTGACGATGTTTCTGGCCGTGCTGGCATCATAGCTGAAGCTAAGAGGCTTCAGAGAGGAGTCGTACTTGGCGGACTTGCGGCAGATGTCAATGGGGGACTGGCGCTCTCCATTGGCGATGGGAAAGTGCTCATGCCAGTGAGCGGGTCCTGTAAGACAGCGAAACGCAACTCAGTGGGAAAAGACACAAAGTTARGGGGATAAAAGCGATAACCCTCCTTCTGGAAATCGGGATGTTCGAACACCAGCATCAGCCTCTAACTGTGTGCCACTTGTGTGGGCTGCGGCAGCGGCAGCAGGGGCGAGCGGAGGTCCCGCCTGGGCACCGAGGCGCCCGGCAGCCGCACAGCCYCGGCCCCTCAGGCGGGGGCTGTACCGGGGAGTCCTCGGGAACACCCCGTCCTGTGGGGTAGCGCCGCGTTCCCTTCCCGAAGTAAAGGAATGCGAGCAKGGAAGCAGGAGATGCTCCGGCACAGCGTGCGGAGCGCCGGACGCGCTGCCCGGGCGCAGGTGCATTTCAAGGTTACGAGAAAAAAGCGCCACCAGCTCGCTGCCGCTCCAGGCAAGGGCTCCGCGGGGCAGCAGCGGGCACGTCCCGGGCGCGGCTGCCGGGGACCTGCCGGCAGGTGTCCTGCACCGCCGGGCACTCACCGTCGTGGCTGCCGTATCCCCAGTGGTGGGACATGGTGTGCGCGGCCCTGCTCTACCCGTGGAGGCTGTCACAGCACCGTGGCCCCAGAGCGCTCTCAGGGGCTTTTATAGGCTCCCGCCAACTCCATGCCCTTCTCTGCGGCCAGAGGAGGGGTGGGGAGTGCGGGCGAGGGCGGAGGGAGACTCCGCTGGGGGCGGAGAGAGCGGTCCCTTATAATCCGCCATCGGCCGCGGAGCTGTTGCGGGCCCGGCGAAGAGCGCCCCCGGCAGGCGGGCGGGCGGGCGGTGCGAGGCGGGCCGGGCCGGCGCGGCCACAGGCAGGGCGGGGGTGCTGGGGCTGCCTGGTCCCCTCCGCCCCCCCTCCGCCCCCCCTCCGCCCTCCCGCCCTCCTTCCGCGCATCGCGCACCTGCGGGCGCTGCGGGGCGCCGTGACCTTGGGAGGTGCCGGCGGCTGGGCTGAGCAGCGCGCCGGGGCCGGTGCGGGGCGGGCGGCGGGYGCCAGAGTGCGGTGTGAGAGAGGAAGCGGGTGCGCGTCCGTGTGTCCCTCGGTCGGTGCGTGTGTCTGTGTGTACGTGCGGGTGCGCGGCGCGGCAGGGCGGTCGGGTGCTGCTCCCTGCTGGGAGCGGGGGGAAAAGAGGGAAGAGGGCAGCCCGGCAGGGCAGCTCGGCAGCGCCGGAGGGTCAGGCAGCCAGGGTTTATCATAGGTGCCAGGTTCTGGAAGCGCAGATCGGCGGAGTTAAGGAGAGGAGCTGTGGTGGGGCTTCAGGTGATGGGGACGTCAGCGCTTATTGCTCCGTAGTGCATTTTTCCTGATCGCCTCCGGAGAAGCTGCAGGTCGAGCTGCGCTTACGTGTAATTCTTATCATTGAGGCATTGCACACTTAACTGWGAGAGCGGCTCAGCTACCGCTCTCGAGGCTGGATTAGCGAGAACAAAACTGAGCAATACATATTTTAGATGTTTTCCTATTGCGCAACGCTCCGGTGTTCAGCGGGAGGACGGGAGGGATCGGACCTTGGCAGCCCTTCCAGCGGCGGCTCCGCTCCGCGCTGTGCCGGCTCCCCCCGGGCCGGCGCTGCGGTGGGGCGGGCTGGCCCCGAGGGGCAGCGCCTGCCCGAGTGCGCTTGCAGAKGGTCCTGTTCGAAGGCTTTTCTGTGTCTGTCTTTCTGCTCGGAGCAGTTTTCGGTATGGAAATGACATTGTAACTTAACCCCATTTTCTTATTAAGATGGTTTATTCAAATCTGGTTTTAATATTGTTCTGTTATGGTTTAACCACGGGGGTCTAGGTTCTGTTTTCGGTGAGGTCATTGTAAATCTAGAATAACAGCACCAGAATGACTTCATCATTTACATTCAGCATTGTAAAATCTGTGTCTTTTGTTTGTATTTGTAAGAGGAGGGAGAAAAGTCTATTTGTGTAATGGGTACTATTGGTAGCAGCAAACGTAACCAGCTGGAAATTGCTTACAAAACTTACAGGCATTTCTCAAACTCTTTCAAGTATAAGCAGAAAATATTTAAAGCTTATTAGTAATTAACATAGTGTGTGTCCTAACATTTGCATGCTTCAATATGGTTTAGCAACCACAAAATGGAAATGTGATGGCAAAACTGTATACACAGAAGTTATTTAGAAACGGCTGTGGCCTGGGATGTAGAACAACAAATGGAAATGGATGTTACRCATTTATTAGTAATTCCTTGTTTGATCATTATAGATACTTTGTATCAATCACTTTCAAATCTGCCAGTCCTGCTAGGCAGTATATCAACAGCCAGTAAATGCAGAGATACGCAATTCCATATAGGTAAGAACCCTTGAAGAACAAAGCAAAAACCATCCCTTTATGTTGTAAGAAGGAATAAGATTTTGGTACCTTTCAGAAGATTTCCTTCCATTCAATTTTACTACTGAAAAAATCCATTTAGCCTGATTCTTCTGTACTCTCACAAGTCAAGTTTCCACTGACGTCAACAGGAGTACCATTTAAAGGACAAGTAACAGGATTAAACACGACACAATGTTTGGCATGGTAGGCTTCCTAAAAGATCTTAGGGCTCTTACCAGGGAAATTAAGTCACCAGCCTCACCAAGGGACTGGGATTTTTAATTACTTGAATCTTCATTTTCTTATCAGTAGATAAATGTGGTGCATGCTAAGCACACAAACATAACATCCACAAATAGAAAGTACAGTGCTCTTAAAATTAAATACCTATTTTCCTTGATCATTCAGCAGTACTTGCAGGCTTGAGCCCATGCCAAGGGACTAATGAGAGCCTGGCATTGACTTGGGCTTGTTGATTCCAGCCTCTTTCTTTTCTGTCTCCCATCCACATCAGACTCATAGTCTGTGACTGTGGCTTTATGGCAGAATGCAGTGCCTCAGGCAAAGCCAAAAGCTAGCCCCGAGAGGAAGGTGGATCCTAGAAAGGTACAATCAATAACACTGCACATGRGTAAAGCTGCAAGGCATGTTAGGAACAGCAAAAGAACACAATGCACATGAGCTCTGTCCCTGCAGCAGTTCAGGCTTCTCAGAGAAATCCAAACTCTGCTCCGTGAGGCTGCTCCTCCCTGCCACAGTTGTGATGAGGTTGGTAGAAYGACACACAGCAGTGAGGCCTGCTTGCATGTACAGAATGTGTAGGAGCAGTTCCTAAGGTACATGTTCACAAATCCTGTGGCAACAGAAGCATTACAAATATGTTTCAAGCAATACAAATACAGGGAACAGATTAGATAATTACTGTAGCCATTTGATTACTCATGACTGACATTAACATTKTGGGTAGAAAAGATGCCAGCGTAATCTTGTCTCCCTTTCTGTCACTACCAGTACCATATACTGTGAAGATTTTTAGAAACCAATAAAACCAGATGCCATTTTTCCTCTCTCCTCAATTTCTTAGAGTAAGATCACATCCAAATGTGGTAAAAAAATTGGTGTTTCTAGATTTGATGGTACTTCTGAATCATATTAAATACAAACAGAAGCAGCATCAATAGCTTCAGTAAGTGCAAACTGTTCCCTCACTCAGATGTCTCCGTGCTGTTTATGGTACTCATTGATGGGCAAAGGACGGTACAAAGCCTGTACATCACTTAGGCCCCACTTGAATTCTGTTTTGAAGTTTTACCCGTCACAGAACAGTTGTTGACTCTGTGCACAGGAAGRGCACATCCTGTTTGTGTATGTTTTATGAAATTTCCTGAAATATATTTTTATTGTGATTATTATTACTTGTGAAGCACAGAAAATGTCAGTACAGATGGAAAATGGCACAGATGCTTCCATATCAAAGTCTTTTTTTTCTTAGTAAATTACCAACTTCTAGTAGTACTCTGGCTGCAGGAGTGATGACATGCCACACAGTCTGTAACCTGCTAGACATTTTTAGTAGAAGTGCATCCAGTGATTATGCCATAAATATACCTTTTAATTTTCATGGTAGATTTTCAACTCTGAAAGTCTATTTGCAGTCTTTTTTTAACATTAAAAGTCGTGTTACTGTTCAGGGCTGAGCAAGATGCAGAAGAACCTTGCAGTGTTCTGATTCATTCTAGCAATTCTGTGAAAGTTAAATACAATTATGAAAATAAAAGTAATTTTTGGTCCTCGGTCAGGTTAGAGTCCTTTCTTGTATTACAAAAATGATGGTTTACTACTAATTTCTAATGAGAGACTAATGCAAGTACTAGCAAGGCAAGCTTTGTGGCATGTCAGTGCAGTGGAAAAAGCCTGACTGCTTCTCTTGCTGAGTTCTAACTCTTGCTGACACAAGCCACTTCAACGCATTTCGAAATATACATACACACTTTGAAATATCCCACATTTAAGTAATCTCTACTATAAAAATGAACAAGCTTGACTACACRAATAAAGTTTATTTTCCAGACAAAAGTTATTTGTCATGATTAAGTGAAATTACATCCACTTGAYAAAGCCCTGTGCAGTGTAAAATGAATGTCAATAAGGACGTTTTAGTTAAGCTCTGCATCCTGCAYCTTCTCATACCAGGCTAATGTATTGGTTCACYAGCTGCCATGATGTTTTGAACTGTCTCACAACCTGGCCTTTAGGTGTCTGGTCTTTACAGTTTCAGGTGCTGTTTCCTTGTTCATGTGATAGTGTGCCTTCCTCCTCACTTGAAGGTGTCTGTGGTCATTATCCTGACTTCTCACTATGTAACCTTCTGCAAATACACTCCATAGTGTTTTGCAAACCCCTGCCTCCTGCAACTGGCATTGTGCCATGTGGTAAGCTTCCAWCAACTCCCACTGAAAGTCTATTACCGAGATGCACATGAGAGTATTGCAGGGCAAYGGCGGCAGCAGGAGCTCACCAGTCTGACACAGCACAACACTGCATACGCAAAGGATTTAAAACTGGTTTATAAAATAATCAAAGCCATCAGCTTCCAGCTGGTCACAGGGAAGTCACTCACTATTCCACTGCCAAGAGGTGCCAGCACTATTTGGAAGATTGTGAGAAGATAATGTTAACTCTAGAGTTCCTGCCCACCAAGGTCAGCAAGTTAGAGATTCTTCTTTTAAAAAGTTACTAGCACACAAAAGTTTCTTGCTTCTGATACCCTCAGTAACTTCTGGAAGCAAAAAGTTACATTTGGATAGAACATAAAACATTTTATTGTACTGGTACACTGACTGATGAAAATTAAAATCTTTCCTCGGCTGTAGTGAAAAATAGTTAATGTAGCTCATACTCATATTTGGACTCACCAAATATTACAGCTTTAGAAACACTAAAATGAGTGCAGCGTGAGTGAGAAGGGAGTTGCCAAAAGACAGAATAGAAAGTTCCAAAGTAAACCTCTRTATCTTTCCAAAAACAAAAGAAAAGGTAGGAAATCAGTTTGTGAAACTGAACTAAAGAAGAGAGAAATGGAAACAGAAAAAGAGGTGTACCTAATTACACATGCTAAGAGATAGCTATGGGAAACRGATTGAACCTTACCTCTAAGTACAGCTGAAAGAAGCAACAGAAAATAGATTTGTGAGAAAATTTAGTATTTACCTTGGTGTCAACTGTTACCATACAARTGTTCTTATACATAAGTAATTGTATGTATGTAATTCTGTTGGGTTCTCTGATGAGTTTAATAATGATATCTATCCTGCTAGGTGTAGATCAGTTAAATCACCTGAACTTAAAAAACCCACCAAAATCAAACAGCCATATCACTTTCACCTTCATTGCAGGTAAAAAGGTAAAATTTAGGAACAAATGAGATTTGAACTTTTGTGACAACTTCTTAATTTCAAATTAAACAAAACAAACAAAAACACACAGCACACTGTGAGGTATTCTATTTTTGTTATTAGAGACCATGCCATGCTCTGCTGTTGTTTGCTGAATGTGTGAATTGAAGGCACTGAAAATGGTATTCAACCAGATACCCCTGAAATGGGCATTCTGAGATTTACTTTACATGAGATCCTGCACAAAGCTCTTTGAACACAGGAATGCTGCTTCTCAGGGTACAAGGGAATGGTGACAAGCTCCTCTTTTACCCTTTGAAAGAAGTTTCTACTCCAGCTACAGACAATGTAATGAAAATTCTCATGGGTTGGGAAAAGCAGTGTTAAGCACATAGAGGGGCTCTGAGCTGTGTGCAGAGCAGTGACCAAGGAAAGCTTCCACAGGAGCTCTCAGTTGCCCCCAGGGTGGGAGTTAGATGGTGGCTGAACACCAATGACTGCACTGTGCAGAGCTTCCAAATGTCATGTCACAAAGGAATAAATATTGGGGTTTTTTTTTAGTTTCTCTTGCTAAAGTTTCACATCCAAATGAGCAGAAAAGAGCAGAACAAGACCTCTTAGTAACAAAAGACCTTCATCTAGCTTTGCCCAAAAGCCCTTCACATGAATCAGTGTCTTTTGCCATCAATGGGTGTAAAGAAGAAGGATGGATACAAATCCTAACCTTTGATCCAAAGACTACACCTGAGGCCTCTGGTTCTAATGAAATACTACAAATTGAACAGGACAATCCTAGCAGCCATATGAATCTGCCACTGAATTGGAAGTAGTTTAAAAGCAGCAATGAAACCTGCCAAGGTTTGCAAATACTTAATAAATCAATGAAATAGCCACAAAATGCATATCTCTTTTTTGGTTCCTGGGAAAATAGTTGAGTTTTGACAAAATATCTGTTGGTTTGTTTAGATTTCTGTCTAGGAAATACTTATAGTAAGATATGGAGAAACCTCTTCTGCTATACATTTCTACATCAAGCTGCCACTAAATGAAAAGTTCTGTATTCTCTATGAAATTCTGTGATAGGCTGAGATATTGGGCAAGGGACCTTCATATTTCCTGGGGTTAAGTATAGTTCTGAATTGTAACAAACTTGTGTCTCAGAACTAATGTTTCTTTCTCTACACTATTAACTTCTCACTCATTCTTTTCTACTTGGGTAAAAAATTAACATTATTGTCCTATTTGTGTCAGCATTAGATGCCTTACTCAGTGATAAGGAAACAACCTCGTGACTTCAGAAAGAATGCTTTGGAACTTTTCCTATTATATGCATATACTGATTTTTAGACTTTAAAGGCTACAGAAACCAACAGGAACTGCACACACTATCATGGGCTGGTTTTGTTTACATTTCTTTTTATCCCACTTTATCTTTCTTTCTCCTATTCCAGATATGCACACACACATACACAAAGACATAATTTTTCAGATTTTTGCATGATTTCAATGCTAGGCTTTTTAAAACTTTGTTTTAGGGAGGAGAGAGCTGTACCGCATTCAGCAGTGATGAACAGTAACTTCACTCATGAAAAATGAAAATAAACTCACCTGCTATTTTTAGTTCTTTTTTTTTTCTTTTGTAAGATACTGTCTGGCAATGGAAAATTTGGTATTGGAAAATCTGGCAGYAAAATATTGTTGATTTGAAAAAAAATTCTCTTCTCAGAAATTGAAAGAGGAAAGCTCATTATGGGTACTATGTATGGTTRAGGCTTTGTATTTACTCAGCCAAGGTTTAAGCCCAAATTGGTGGGTTTAAACAGCTTAGTACAACAGCTGCTATCCATCTCACAAAGTTCAAATCAGTTCAACCTTTTCACTGGCATATGCAATCAAAGCAAACTGTAAATCCAGCCTTGTAGGACTAGCTAAACTGTTTTCAGCACAGACTGAAAAAATAAAGAAAATGTTCTTTCATATTAGTTTTCATGAATGTTGACCTGTGGAGTTGCTGATGGCTTCCTCCCTCCTTGACACAAGGTACTGAGGTAACTATTTCAGATATGTTATCTTGCAAAGAGTTTAAACTGGGGATAATACTTCATCTCCAACTCATGTTAGAGCTTGACCCCAGAATGTCCTCTGCAGATTAAAGCCTGAGGTGGTGTGAAAAGGAAAAGCAGTACAGAGCTGGCTAAACCAGTTTTTAGTCAGAAGGTTGTTGAAAACTTCAGCCTGTGTCAGTGGATAACATCACTGGTTATCCCAGCCATGTTTAAGGCCTTGTGTTGGAATGCACATTGTCTGCTCTCCACTCTATTCCTTTCTGTCAAAAATTTCTACGCCCTTTTCCATCCTAGAGTGGATTTCATGGAATATCTTTGCTACTTGCTCAGGATGCAACAACCTTGAAAACAACCAGGCTAACTGACAATATTAGTGTCACCCTGCAACACTCCCTACAAATTATTAAAACACATCAGTGACAGAACTTAGCTTTGCCATATATTTTCTTTGGAAAAGATGGCTTTAGATAAAGTGAAATTGGCAAGCTGCTGCTATTAGAGCAAAATGGTAATTAGCTTCAGAAAAAAAAGCAGTGGGGTGACAGTATTTTCAAAAAGCACAGGACGATCRAAAAAATAACAATTAATGGCTTTTAATGTCTTTAGCATTTTAAGATGCTTACTTTGGGCATGTGGGTTAGCACCCATTAAAAACAAAGATTAGTATTAGAACCTAATCAGAGTTTTAGACACTTTGCAAAGTCATGGATTGTAAAATGCTTCTACAGGGTTCCTTTTATTTTTCGTATCTGTCCAAGCTGTGAATTTTTATTTTTCAGAAGAAGTAGAAAATGGAGGAAAATTAGGAATCCAAATTCATGTCCATTTTACAGCTAGAGGAAGACTCTACTTRCAGGTGGAATGCAGGACTGGGTCTTCAACAAGAATGAATAGAAAGCAGAAGCTTTGAATTTGGATAGCTCTAAACTAATCTTAATTTAAAATTGTAATGTTATCTGAATACTTTTAATTTATCATATTCTGATGTATTGCATAGGTCACAAAATTGACTTTTCAACTCAGAAAGCAAGGTTCGGTAATGTAACTACTATTTTCATATTTCTTCATTTTTCGTGGTGTTTCTCACATGCAACTCTGAAAACTTCTATTCAGTAAGCATTAGCATTAGTCACCCTTCTTAAGGATTCTGATTGGATTAGCATTTTCCCAGGACTGATACACCACACAAAACTGGTTTGATTATGCAGCTCATTGTAAGAAGCCTTTCAAAGCCTACAAATAACTGTACATTGTGTACCAAATTGTCTGCTATTACAGGTAACAACTGCAAATAATGATGAGCAGCTACCACCTCTTTTATATCAAAGCATTACAGATATTGTGTTGGCCTTTAAATTTTAAATGGCTTTCTATATTGGACCAGCAGCAGGATATAATCTCTTTCCCAGCACTTGTTTTGAGCTGAATATTCTTTGAAGAATGGAACTCAAACTGAATTTAGACATAGAATGTCAAAGTTTAAGGAGAAAGAGTTGTTTGCAAAAGCTGATTTTACCAAGAACATGATTTTGGTAGTCATGGTTTTGTCTGTCAGCAATTCCCTGGGAAACAGGCTTGGCTGTGTGGACCACTTTTTTAACGTGGGTTTGTTACAATGCATAGCTGACATTTTTTGAATAAGTTTAATTTTAACATGCAGATTGTGGGTTACAAAAGTGGTGAAAACCCCTAAATAATAAGTTCACAGTAGTGGAGACACTTAGCACAGTGATGTATTGACCCAGAAAAAGATCCATGATGGTGCTGTATAAGCTGTTATAGCTCTTTCACTGTCAGTGATGTGTTGAAGTTGCCAATGCTGGGGACAAATCCTGTAGAAAGGGATGCAGGCAGAAGATTGGTAATGTGAGGATAAAGCTGTGTACAGCGAGCCTAGAACACAAAGAGCTGTAAATAAAATTAATGAAAAGGCAACAACGGTCTTCTGTGCTTGTCCAGATAACTTGCAATCGGGAATTAAGACTACTAGGTAAACTTCTAAAAATTGCTTGTTTTCCTGAAAGCCACCACATCCTGTGTCTGCTGAATTMTTTTTTCTTTTGCTGTGGTCAAAACCAAGCATTATTGCAGTCAGTTACAGCTGCCATCTGAAATTTCTATACACAGGAGAGAAAATTATGAAACCTCCTTCTTGAATGCAAAGTAACACTGAAGGGCAACAGGCATAGCTGCTGTGCTGCATAAAAATAGCTAGTGAGGTCGACTGTGCAAAGTCATAGAGACTGTGCTTTATTTGAAGAAATAGCTCAGATGGGGCTTGTCATTTGGCACAGGGATGGTTTGACARTATGAATTGGAAGCATTCAAACTAATTTGCCAGCAGTAATAAGGCCAGTCAGCTTCTGTTTGAAAAGGAAACAAGCATTTCTCAGACTTGTTATCTTGGTCAGACATATCTGCTGACAAACTGKATTAAAGGCCGTTTGTCACTGAATCCAGATCAAGTTGTATGACCTTAAAGACTTCTGTGGTAGAGCATCAGTGTTAACAGTATTCATACACTGCCAGTTCTTATTTTAAGAGATCAAAAAGCAGTTTTCAGGCAAACAATAGAATTTTTTTATAGCATTTATCACCATGGAAAGACAGGAAAAGGAAGAAGTAAAACTTAAGACATTTACATTGCTTCAATGAGTTTGTTAAAACCTCTGATGCAATCAGAGACCCAGACYTTGAAGATTCCTGGAAAGTCTCTCTTGTCCTAGAGCAGTTCTCAATTCTGAAGTATCTCCATGATGAGAAGCAAGGTAGAGYAAAGGTCAATCAAGCCTTTTCAAGCACTTTGTTTTTATAAGGAACATTGAAATAGGATGCATCTTGAAGCACACCCTGCTTGTCTTGCTTMGGCCATGAGGCATGATGATCTGTACCCTCCAAAATAGGTCCTCAGACTAAATTTAGATTGCAAAAGTCAGGGTTTTTTCATACACCTTTGAAGAGGGATTAATAGGAACTGTTCATGCTAATCACTTACCTACTGAACACCTCTGAACAAATTGCTAAGGCTGTTTATCAGAAAGCTCTGGTAAAAAGTGTAATTTCATTTTGTATCTATCAATAGAGTGGAGCTTTAAGTCATTAATGAGTTTGCTTAATTTTGAAGCACCTTTTCATTAGAGACACACAAGTGATCTCCTAGAAAGGGAAAGAACCATAATTTCTGATGAAATTTCACAGCGACTGTATGGTCACAGAATCAAGCTCTCTGCTAGAGTAAAGCTGTACCAAGCTCTTGTACCTACCTCTCTGCTAGATTAGCACAAAACCTGGCTATTTAACAGAAGATGACTTCTCACAACCAACATGGGCTAATTTATAAGGTGATATAACAAGACAATCTGCGATGAAGCCTTGCAGCACATTGCATTATCATCAAGATGTTATTGGTAATAGTTCCACCATGATGGGCAGAACTCACAACACAGTCCGACGTGTGAAGGACTAAGCAGCTCTAGACAGGGACACAAAGAACATGGAAAGAAGACCTGTACCTGATAAGAGCGAGAACCAGGAACTGGTGAGCCACAACCCAAAGCTTCATTTGACTGGTCATGAGACAAGTACCAGATCTGCTGAGAAGCTGAGGAAAGGAAGTTCCCACATGACAGCAGCTTCTCACTGTGAGCAGAGGCAGGCTGTGCTTGCTGCACRTACAGCAAGTGCTGGTGTGACTAGCTGGAATCATGAGCTTGTTCCAGCTCACTTCTTCCCGCAGCTAGGGGCTACTCATGAGATCCTGCACTAGCACAGAACCCCTGTCAGTCAAATGGCATATTCCTCTAGGGTAGGAGCTGTGCCTGAATGTGTGACAAGTTACAGGGAACTTACACACCAAATTTCGGCCATTTCTATCCCAAAGGACAGTTGACTAAGTGTGGTTAACATCAATTCATATCAAGTATTTCTGCACAGAATAATGGAGACTGGGATAATACAAAAGTCCCTCCGGGCAGGAAAGCTTTATTTTGGACTGGAGCGCACACAAGGCAAAGGACTGATCAATAGTGTGGGCAGAAACAACAGCTACAAACAGAAGAGCTCTGAACAGCACTGYGAGTTGTGCAATACGGGGCGTTTATTGCATACAGGCTGGCACAGTCAGCCCTACACTCCCTGACCTTGTTAACTCCYGCTCTCTGCCTCATGACTGCTCTTTACAAGTGATGTACAACAACAGTCTGACATTTTCCCACAATACAGGTTCTGGGAAAAAGGTTGCACAGGATTCACCTGTAGCAGGACTATTCCAGACCCAAGAAGTTACTACAAAGCTGAAAGCCACTCTGGACAGCAACTTACATGGAACTTCACTAGCAAATTACTATTTTTTCAATTATATAATTTGTCCAGTTACAGTAACATTCCAGAGGCAGCCTCAGACACACCAATAATTAACYGTCTTTAGAAGAATCTGTAATTGTTCCTAGCAAAAAATTGCAATAGAGCCAAGTTCAAAATCCATGGTTTTTTTTAATATGACTATTACATAATGAAAACTCAGTCTAAACTTTAAGGGCAAAAAGGTACAGTAACATTTCAAAATTTAAACAGTCTTATAAATKAGGTGTTTTAAGATACCTCTTAAAATAGTTTTATCACAATAAACCTAAATTCAAATGAAACTTAATTCAACATTTTTTGGACTTTCTGCTTGATGACATTTTTATGCATTAGCCATATAGTTTTTGCCAATAACTCCTTTAATTTAAAAGCAAACTGAATCTCCTCTGAAAAATATCACCATCTCCTTTCCAGGTAAGCAACAACCAACATCACTCTTTAATACCTCCCACTTCTCTTGTCTGACTTTACCTTGCAAAAGAATAAGGAAGTWAGTGCAGATAGCTCAGAATTATGTATATGGGATAAATTATATTTTGATCTTTGTTAAAATTCTAAGCACTGAATGATGACAGAAAAAGCAGATTTTATTCGATGTCTTCAGTGTAGGCTTTTCATATAAATTTGTGTCCTCTAGCTTGGCAGTATTGGTAAAAATGACCCTAACTTATCTGCCAGCCTTAGGTTTGGTCAGAACTGGGACAGAACTCAGGAAAGGAATTTGTATTATCAAATTCTATTGTCTCTACCTGCTCTACAGCCTGCATATTAATATATCCATGCTACCATCAAACTTCCTTAAACACTATGCTGTATTTATCCATCATTATATTCCAGGAAGAGTCTATATAATAGCAGCAGCACATGACTGCAATGACCTAATTAAAAAGGAATTATTTTCTCTTGAGAAGATAGATAAGAGATGACAGGGTATCCTTAAGTGTTAATAAAACACGAAATAAACTTGACAGCATGGGATTGGCTTTGAAACAAAYTAAATATTTTATTTGATTACAAGGTATTTAATGGCTTGTGGACGTGGTATTGATCTGAGACATCTATTTTATGCTAATATTTGTAGAGGAGATGAACAGGTTTTTCTAGTTTAAGGGTTCTTAACATTAAAGTCAGGCTGATTAAGGTAATAGTATAGACACAATGTATCATTATTTACCTTTTCTCCCAACTGACTCCTACTTTAGTTTCCAGGATTCGTGAACTATATGCTGGTATTATTAGTATGTAATTTTTAAATGAGTATTATTTAGTCCAAATTTCTCCTCTTTATAAGTTATTGTTATTTCARTAAACACTATTTTCCCTCCAATACATCCACATTTCTTTTGAYGCATCTCAGTCTCTGTCTTGGTCCACTCTTGAGTCAATCTTTCTGATGTTCCTTATCTTAATTCTACTATCCAGAAGGGCCARTTTTGGAGCTGACATTTTCCCTTCCCCAAATTCTCCATTATAATGTTATCTCTGTCCTTTAAGAATGCCTATCTATCCTTTCTCACTTTGAGTCTACTTCTGTGGCTAATTAACAGAAATTATCCAGRCCTTTTCTCTCTCTTTCTCAGCAAATATCCAGCAATTCATCTTGCTCTGTTTTCCATTGTGATTTGATAGATTTCTGACAATTTCAGTTCATGCCTTGTTTTTCAAACATCTTAGCTTGCCTTTTGATCTTCCTGACTGCTTCCTGAAGAGCTCTGCTCAAACTAAATGTGTCATTTCTACCTCTTCTGTCCCTTACATCTTCTGTAGTGCACATGCAGTATCTGACTCCTCTGGAGGACATCTAAATTCTTCCAATAAAAGACTTTTCTACATCACAAGCCCTTGTACTGTTAATGACATCTATACTCCAACCCCACAATTAAGATTTCAAGTCCTTTATATGTCTGCAATGATAGCAGCYTGAGCTAGCAGACTTATCCTTACGGGATAGTAAGACCTGAATTAGCAAAATACTCTTATGAGAATATAACTGAGTTAGAAAACTGAATCTTACTTTTTTTTTCTCCCATAATTTCTAAGGTAAAGTGTAGTAGAGAGAGAAGGAACCAGGACCRGGCAGACCATTCACATTTCTGTGTCTTCCAGTGCTTCTACAAACTGGGTATTCATTTTCYCCKATGCTSCTGTTTTCTGAAAACTTTATAGACMCATGACACTGCWCRTTAATCTTCATTTTTTTCTCAAAAGACTTTCATCATTTATACTAATTCTTGTCTTCTCAAATCAAGGAACAGTCCCTGAAACTCCTTGATAGTGGAAGCACACWAGATTTCTCACAGGCTGATGGATGGCGCTGGAAGGGTGACATTAGCAGAAGTTCCAGGCATCATTGTGTCATGGTCTCACAACATCAGGTGCAGCTGGATATCTACAGGTTGCTCTATCAATGACCTTAGCGGATCAACCTGCAGCAAGGTGAGGCTAAGGATGTCACTCAAAAGTGTGTCTCTTACACATATCATGAGCCCCTTTGACAGCTTTTCAGTAAGGCCCTATCCAAAGCGTGGAGCCTTAAACTCCCTCATAATCAGTCTCTAGGAAATCTGATTTCAAGAAGAGGGTGTTTCTGAACAGCAGCATCCAATCACGTGAGATCATTATACATCTAACAAGGAACAATTTACTTACAAACTTTTTTCCAGCATTATGCTCCAAAATGGACATCTTACAGTTTTTGGAGGGCAGGACTGAAATTTGAGATGATCTGGGAGAGGAAGAACCACAAGACTCTGAAAGCTCCCTAAGGTGTATTGTTAATAGAGTCATCTTCCCTGCTTTCACAAGATGTGTCTGTATTTCTGTACAAAAAGTTTTGATGCCAAAGAGATGACAGCATACTTAATGGCTATTGTCATGAAGGTTGTTTTTTGCCAAATGGAACATGTAGTTTAACAATGAGGAAAAGACAGCTAAGTACATTCCCATGCTGCTTTTCCTTCCCTAATCCAGCTGATGCTCCTCTAATATACATACTTTCCTACCAGAAAGGGAAAAAAACTCAGCAGCCAAGCCCCTCCTGCATYATGCTACCACTGCATCATAATACCATTGTTGCAGTTTTACATGAATAAGCCCTGTGTAGGTGAAAGCAATAATTTTCTAAATCTGGTGAGAGACAGTGGATGTAGAAAACCTCAGACCAAGATAAGTCTGTTTAATATTTCAGTTTTCATTTCTACAGTTATCAGGGATCACAGTCTTGTGTTGCATGCATAATGTCTGGGAAGACAAGTCAAATAGAAGCAAGACAGAGTTGATAAGTGATTCCAAATTCATAAATCACCATGGCTGAAATGCTCCCTGTGACCCACTCTTATGAAATTCAGGTACTACAGTCTGCATGTTTCACTCCTTGGGTTTTTTGTTTTTGGGGGATTTTTTTGGGTTTTTTTTTTTTTTCTTTATTCTTTTCTTTTTTTTTTTCAAGTTAAAGTACAATCACTTTTCAGCCCTAAACCCACTCCAGGCCATACAGACATTATTGCATAGTGCAAAGGGCAGGATTTGGACACCCCTGGGGTTGCTGGGGAACCAGAAATTCCAGGCATTTGGGAAAGGGAGGTATAAACAGCAAAACAATAAGCTCATGTGCTCGAGCCCCTGCAGCATGGTACAAGGTGTGCTAAACATTTTATCAGGGGGGAGAAGGGGGGTAAGAAGGACTCTGCAGAAAAGCAACAAATTATTGCTGTTATGTAACTGCTATTAGGCAGGCTGCCTGCAAGCCTTTGTTGAACCTCAAGTTTCACGGACTTAGGGTTAATTATTTCACTATGTCCTGCTGTACTTGTCTTATTTTGCTGCCTGCTTTCCCTCTATTTATTTAATATCTTTTGTTTTCTTCCAAACTTTTAAGCTTACAAGGAAATAAGTATCAATACTTGAGCATAAAATTTTCATGAAAATTCAAGGAAACATCAATGCCTCGGATTATAAACMTATTTTTATTAACACAAATTCTGTAAGAGAATTCAACACAAATTGATGCTAGCAGAAGTAAAACCCACAGCAATATGCAGATACAAAAAGAAATTATTTTCTCCATAAAATGCCAACAACAGTGCAAAGAATGGAAAGACATACCTAGTCACAGTTACAGAAGCTCCATTTTCTAGGCCTCCTACATAACTTGGAAACTAAGCAACACATAGATAAAATAATGCATCAGATGACCTCTGTCAATACAAACATATTTGGGCTCGTATTCAGTCACTCACAGAATTCACCTTGACTTCAACAARCATTAATTATCTTGGTTGCACTTTCAAAAACTGTTGGTGTACAGAGCAGATCAGACCAGATAATCCAAGCATAACACAGCATACTTTCTATTTTGATAAACAAAGAAAGGAGAAACAGTAATAATAAACTCACTGAGGCACAAAATCACAGATTTAAGGGAGGTAGGGAAGACATTGTACAGGGTAAAAAGCCATGCAAGAAATCATGCTAAATAATTGTCATTAAATGCAACAGCTCTAGAAAAAGGCTCCAACTCTTGAGTTCTATGGGCAATGTAAATGCTTACCTCTGATGACAGTGAAAAATAGTGACTTGACCAGTGCCAGGTGCATCCTAGCTCTCTCTGGTTTTCTTCCTGCCCACCCTGAGGGACCTGGCAAGTGCAAGTAGGTTGGAATGTTTCTTCTGTAGCTGCGTCAAGGTCCCATGAAGAAAACTTCTGTAATCACCTGCCACTGTTGCTGGGGTCTTCCAGGGAGCAACTGGAGAGGAGGACTTCCTACAGTTTTGCTATGGTCACTCCTCAGGTCAGATAMATTTTAAACCAATCTGTATCGTGGCAAAGGGTTGTTGACTCAGAATTATTCTCAAAGTGAGAGAAAATATGACTTATCTAACAGAAATAATTCCTCCATTTTTTGGGTGTTCATCTTTATTGCCTTTTTCTTTCCTCAGATAAAAGGACTTAAATATGTGTGACAGATAAAACTGTCTCTCCTTGACTCACTGATACACAGCAGAGAACATGCCATACCAGATCTGGTAGCCTGGCCCTGCTGGACCTTAAGCAGGAGTTTCAGAACCACAAGTCCATGACTTTTTGATCCTTCAACCTGTAGGAGAAAAGCCTTGCAAGCTCTTCTGCTGATTTAGGSTTTGCATTTTAAACCCTGCCATCTAACACCAGTGAGTCTTTCTTCTGCCTCTGACGAGGCTTACAAGGTTTGTTTCTGCTTGCATCAYGGAAATTTAACTACTTTAATACAGTGTGCCTAGCACAGGGCATACCAAGGAGGAGAGGGCATCTGAAGGGCTACAGGAAAATGGCATAATAGGGCTGACGAAGAAGACCCCAAAAACAACAGAGCTGAAAACCACAGCATATCCAGAAGGCATAATCTCAGCTGGATTTGCTCGTGTCTGCCTGCATTATTATTGTCATTCAGATATGCATATAAATGCGGTTTATGTTCTGTCTCTATTGCACTGGGTCTTGTGACTGCGTAGAGCTGTATCAGTGAGGACACCTCCATAGTGATGAGAAGTTCCTCTGAAAGGCAAAGGCAAAGGTCTACCTTCGTGCTATTGAATCCAACGTGTGTATGCGGGGGAGGAAARCTCATACCACACACAAACACATTGCAAACGCCTGAACACGTCCCCTCCAATTCCTTCCRCAGGGAGTTCAAATCCGCATTAATCTGCTCCCTGCTGCAGCTCACAACCCGATTATATCACCCCGTGCCCCACATCTCAGCCCGCACGCTCGGCTGTGCCATGGGGTTTGCTCAGACCAGTACGGCATGGGCTACCCAGACTGCTCCCCAAATCCCAGACTGCTCCCAAATCCCAGACTGCTCCCAAATCCCAGGCTGCTCCCAAATCCCAGGCTGCTCCCAAATCCCAGGCTGCGCCGGTGGGAGAGGGCAGAGCCTGCGCCCCGGCAGAGGCCCGGTTTACCGCTGGTTCAGCGGCACAGTTCGCACCGGGTGACGCGGGACGCGTAGCGAGAGCCGGCAGAGCGGGACGCGAGCTGACGGTGCCTCGCCCCCACACATCCCCGCACTCGCTTCTCCGTAGGATGCGCGGCACTGTCGCAGCCTGCGGCCGGTGCTGCTCGCACAGCGCCGGGAGCGCTGCCTGGCGGGCTGGCTCTGGCGCTCCCGGCAGCTCCTGCGTTCAGACTGCCCGAGAGCAGACAGGAATGCGGCGCCAGCCAGAGCGGAGCGCCGCAGCGGGCAGCCAGCCCGGCCCGGCCCGGCCCGGCCCAGCCGGACCCGGCCCGGCCGATCGGCGGGCGGAGCGCGGCGCTGCTCGGCGGGCCGCGGGCAGAGCGGGCTCGTCCCGCCCGGGGTCCTGCCGAGCTTTATGGCAGCATCGGCACAAACAGGACGCGACACGAATCGTGCCCCTTTTTTATCTCGTTCTGCAGAAAGCGCGGGCTGCCCAGCGCCAGTTCGTGCGTGACTGTGCTGTGAGCTCAGTCTGTGGCAAGTTCTGCCTCTCGCTGCTGCCCACGTTAGGAACTGCAAGGCCTGATCAGAAGCTCAAATCGTCAGCGCACAAAACAAGTAGAAATTAACTGTCATGAGCGACTTCACGAATCAAAGGACGTGCTCAAAGCTGTCCTGTCCATCTGTGTAAAGCAGTAATTCTCGAGAAGAAAATTATTATTCTGCGCGGCAGTGCTGGAAAGACGCAGCTGGAAAATCAAGTCCCTCTCAAGTTGCTCTCTTCCCCCCTCCCCTCCTGGTGAGAGAGAGACTAAAAGCAGAGGTTCTGAGTTGAGATAAGAATGGCTGCATTGAAAGAGTTGCAGTCAATGACAAGTGATGGGGAGAAACATTAATCCAGCAACCCAATTGCTGTCAAATGAAGTTAACTCTCCTCACTACCAAAAGCCCAGTGCTTGACACACGGCGCTTTAGGTCAATCTTAAAGGGAATTCTCTCTCTCCATAGATTGTGTAGCAATACTAAAATTGCTGACACTTTGATAAATTCAGCTTCTGGCAATTGTTTTTCTATTCAGATAATTTTTGTGCATTGGTGCTACAGAAGTGCTCAAAATCTAAGTACTCTGTGTAGTATAGTCGGAATGTAAACTTCCATTTCTTTCAGTTAGAAGTTGTTATATGTGGATTTGTATGATCACTTACAAAACTCCTTATGTTTCATGATAATTAATGGGTACTGTACAACTAAGCTGAGGTCAGTATTTTTGCTCATGTTAGTCTGCCACAGAAATATGCCTGCTTATTTATTATTTTTTTAATGGATGATCATGATTTCACTTGAGTGCAAATATGATGTGAACCAAAGTCTTAGGCTACAGTTAACACAAGCTTCTGCACAGCTGTGTTTAAATACTGGTCTTGACCAGCTCATTTGAATGTTGAGCTGCCTGGAAGGCATTTCTCAAAGTTTTCTTTGTGATACTAAAGTTATTTGATATTTAGAAACTTGTCCTTGCATGCTGGTGTGATCTCATCAGCTTCTGGCTGCAAAATAGAGATCCTTATTTCTGACTCAGCTATCTGCGTTGCATAGCATCAGCTACAGATTTATCTGTGTCTCAGATGAAAGCAGGATCAGTACTGAGTCACTGTTCCCTCAGGGACAAAAATGCCAAGATCCTGTTATTTTGCCCACCTGGGTATATTCATTTTAGTATGAAATTAATTTAGAATATAAAAGATAAGTGCTGTCTCACTGGTCCATTTTTTTACAGCATGTTTTTGATCTCAGCTGGGATTCAAGTTCTTTTTTCAGAATTATCATCACTAGCTTTGAAAGAGGAATGGATCATTCATCTGACGGCTGGACAGATCTGTGCATACTGTTCCAAAGAACACTTGGMCTGGTACAGAGTGGAAAATTACTGATTTGGTGGACATTTAATTAATCTGGCAGTGTCACATTGATTTGGGGTTTCATTATTCCAGAGATAATTTTTTGCCACTCATAAACTCACCTACATGTATGGTGGCTACACGTTCAATCATGAGACATTACCCAGCCATAGCAGGTACTTAGGTACTGCAGACACATGAAATCAATGCATGGCCCTTGTCCTCGGTCGAGGACTTACAACCCACTACCAGGCCCCAACTGATTTTTAGTAGCAGACATTCCAGTAAAATTTTAAGTACTCAGGATTTTGCCTTAGAGAGTAAAACAGTGCCCTCCCTTTTGTCCCTTTTGTAGGGCAGGGACATTGGGGCAGATTTTCAGGACCATGCAACAGGTGCTCTGGGAATCATGTCTTCACATCAGCTGGTGGGTCAGTGCCACACAGTAACACAACCTTCAGGCTGGCTTTGCAATCCCACCTCTGAGTGTGGCATTGATGGCAAGAGCAGGTGCAAACACTCATGGATACAGAGACATGTGACTGCAGGTAGGTAAAACAGGCATGAACCGCGCTGAAAATCTGCCTTGATAAAAACACTGCAAGCTTCTTAAGAGACAGATGCAAAATGCTACCTGTGGCTYCCATCAAAGCAGGTAGAGAATTTTAAGCAGTCTCATAACAATGAAATAAACTGGTATCTCTGTTTATAACTGCTCAAAGGGTGGATCAGATCATCATTTTGCTTTAATGTTGTAGTCAGTAATCATGGATATATGTGCTACCTTTTTGTATAAAAATTTTCTGTCTTTCCTCACCGCTGAAGTGAAGGACTTGTTAGGCGACGGCCTTATCTCTTCTTTTGTGGGAACATTGGTTTTTCTCTTCTCCTACTTCCTTCCATCTTGGGTTTGGGTAGGGAARGCATATAGCTAAGACAGTTCTGCCAATTCTATCTTTGGTTTCAGAGATGTGAGCCCTAACTGAGTCATTAAGGCATGTATATTCCAAGGATGTTCTCTAACAGATTCATGTTCTCTAGGACGTCAGCAAGGCTGATCGCACATTGTATTTTTATCCCAATTTCTGGGACCAATAGTTATTCTGTCACAAATCATGAATTTTCAGGCATATGTGACTAGAGCCTCTGGGCCACTTTTAATCACAAAATTTCATCTTTTTGAAAATTACATCTTCATTAGGGAWTAATAAAGGGCCAGAAAGGACTTGAAGATTATTTCTCCTGGTTTTTAATTATATGGTGGTTTAACYTAGGTAGGACTACAATGCAAAGTAGTCTTGTAAATTGGCATCTGTTGTACAACTGTACAACATGGGAGACCTTGAAACACTCTGTGCTGCATGTATTTTTAGGTATTCTCAGATTAATGGCTGTTACAATTCAATGTTWAAGTCCTCTGCCCAAATTAAGGTACAAGTGAGACCAAATAGTGGTTCAACAATACCAGCTTTATTTTGTAAAATTGTTTGTRTAGGGAAACAAGAGAGTAAGACAGAAAGAGTGAGAGAAAGGGAGTAGGAGAAAGACACTGTAAGCAGAAGATAACCACTACCATAGATCCAGTACCATCCTTCAGTGGTCCTTCAGTGTCCTGGGCTTTTTGCTGGTGGGGTCTTACCCCGTTCATCCCCTGAATTTCTTTACACAGTCCCTCATTAGCAGGAGGGGTGGGAGAAGGTGTGGGTTTTACCTCTGTGCTTGCTCAGGTCTCAGTTCAGTGSTTGTGAGGGATCTACACTGAGGGTTTCAATGGAAGGTTGTGATGAAAAACACCAGTTTTGGTCCTGCCTCAGCAAGGCCAGATCTAAGGCTTCGTTCCACTTGCAGCTTGGGCATAGGCACCCATGATATTTTATGCAACAGATTTCACCACCCAGTGCTTGTTTAAGGCATAAAATGCAAATGTCATTAATCCTTTACTTACAATGGCCCCCATCCTACACTGGTGCAGAGCGTTGTTCCTCCCCAGGTGCAGCACTTCATACTTCTCCTTGTTGAACTTCATTACATTCCTGTTGGTCAATTTCTCCAGCTTGTCAATGTCCCTCTGGATGGCAGCACAACCCTTGGATGTTTCAGCCACTCCTTCCAGTTTTGAGTCATCAGCACAATTGCTGTTGGTACACTGCCCATCATCCAGATCATTAATGAAGATGTTAAACAGACTGAACACAGTCTCGATTCACAGCATCCACCAGTAGTTACTGGCTTCCAGTTAGGTGCCATGTTTCTCAAGACCACCCTCTGGCCCTGGCCATTCACCCACCTCAATGTCTGCTCACCCAGCCTGCGCATCAACAGCTTTTCTGTGAGGATCTTATGGGACACATTGTCAAAGCCTCACYGCAGTCCAGGTAGGCAACATCTGCTGCACTTTACTCATCTGTCAGGTCACTCAAGTCATTGTAGAACTTTAGCAAGTTGGTCAAGCCCTTCCTTGGTCAAGCCTTCATCTTGGTGAAGCCATGCTGACTACTCCTGATTATTTTCTTGTCCCTAATGTGCCTAGAAATGGCTTTCAGAATTTATTGCTTCACAAGTAGTCAGAAGYTAATGAGATCAAGCCAGCAATGCAAGGACAGTGCAAGTTGTTTTCTGAGCATCTGGAGGAAGCACTTGAGGTAGCAGAAAATAATGTTCCCAAAAGAAGGATTTCTTAAGGTGAAACAACAAAGACAGGATTCCTAAGTGGCCTTCTATATTGAGAGTTCAGCAGCAGTAGAAGGATGTCAGGCAGACTTGAAGAACAGTGTCTATCCTTATGAGAAAGCATTAAACTCCCAGCAGACACCAGTTCTGCAGGCTGGAGTGATAACTCACACTTTGAAATAAACATCCCAATTATTCAATGTTTTAAACGTTGTCTTTGTGCTGTTCCATATGAAAAAGAAGCTGTAGAGTTAAAAAATTTATTTGGTACAATTAAACTGTAGAAATKAATAAGCTTTTGTCTCACCATAATCCTGTTGTAATAATGAACGCAGAGCGTGCCCTCTGTCTCACAGTTATTATAAAAATTTGATAGTAAAGATAAAGTAACTAGAAAAGTCAGAGGAGCAAATGCAATTCTTCATGTTTCCTCTGRTTCAGTATGGCCCTGGCTGCAYTGGGATCATAAGTAACCAAAGCACKAACAAATGAGCATAACACACTGTTCCATTGAAATGAACACGTGACCTCGTGTCCTGTGATAATGGGGTAATTTTTTGCCACTGATCATATGCAAGCAARGCTAGCTAGATATAAATTTTACTGTTGATAAAAAGTGCAAAGAATGATACAAATTATTTATGTGGTTTATCATCCTGCATATGTGCTTCCTCACTCCTCATGGGCACCTATTTACTTTGTTTTCAGAGAAAAGCAATATAGGTTTACTGAGGACTTTGTGACCTCTTTTTGAGATTAGTGATTTTTTTAGCTGTAAACAACAAAAATTCCTTACTACAAACTTGACTTTGTTGTAATGTTGTATAATTTTATAGCTTTATAGTGATTGTTTCACAGGTTATTACACTGCACACAGATTACAAATAGTTCAAACTGATGTGCTCAAGAGACAGCACTGGAAATTGTTTGTGTCTCACCAAAACTCTGGTGATACATCAAACTTGTCGTCATATCCCTAGATGTGCCTTATGTCTGACATATGAGGGGGAAAATTTAAAAAAAAATAATATCAATTCAACAAGATCCAAATAGTCTGGTCTACTGATTGTATCCATCTATTCTGGAGGGGGTTTTTTTTCTGAAGATAAAAAGTATGATTGCTTCTGCCTCGGCATAGAGTCATGAGGCTGAAGAGCCTTCTACAGTGATTTCAACTGTAGCCCATGAGGAAGATGCTGCAGCCACCAATGATGAAAACACCTTGCTAATTAAACCTGCAATTAAAAGAAAAAAGAACAACCTCTCCCCCCCACAAAAAACCCCAATATAACCCCAAACAACAACCACAAAAAAGAACCAAACAACAACAACAAAAAAACCCCAACCAAAACTCGAACACCCAAATAAATTATTCTAGTTCCCAAAGGCACAGTGTTSATTTTCTTCACTAAAATTCTTGATCTTAGTTATGTCTTTAGTACAAAGCTCAAAAGAAACCAGACAATCAAGAAAAGACATTAGACRCTTTCTCATACTTCACCAAGTCTATGGCTAAATGAGTGTTTCAAAAATAAACAAGCATGCACAAGTCAAAGGCATYTACAAATATACAAATGATGCTGATAGGTTTTTTCAAGCAAATAGAATTAGAGAAATGGTTTTTAATAGATATTGATAAATTTAGCCATGCTTAAGCCCAGGAAGMACAGGATCATTTGGGTTGGATGTGGTCTCTTCAGGCACCTAGTCCAGTCCCCCTGCTGAAGCAGTACAAGGCAGTGCGGTATGTCCTGGTCCGCTCGGGTTTTCGAATGGCTTCAAGGATGGAGACTTCACAGCGCCCCTCAGGGGTTCACAGCAGCGCACCCCGGGCTCTGCTGCGAGGCTTCCCGATGTTTCTGGCTCCTTGTCCGGCCAGAGCCCCGGGGAGCGTGTGCTCCAGCGGAGAGGGCGGCCCAGGAGCCGCGGGCCGGCGCTAGAGGGCAGGACAGGCTGCGGGAAGCGGGGCAGCGAGCGGGGGCAGCCGGGCTGGGCGGCACCGAGGGATCCGCCGTCGCATAAACACTCAGGGAACAGCCTGGGCTCCCTCCACACGCTACACTTGACTCTTTTTCAAGGTCTGGTCATATTCCTGAAGCGAGGCCCCTTCAGAAGAAGGGGATGGGCGTCTGTTGTCGCTGAAGTTGCAGAAAGTTTGGCAAAAAATGAGCATTTACAGTGATGGAAGGAGGTGCTGAATGGCCTGAACTTGTTCCTTCAGGAGACAGAGATAACAGAAGAGTACGGACTGGGAAGTCGGAGCTCCATGTAGATAAAACATGGCCGGGAACAGTCAGTCCTTTGCAGAGACGGTGCTTTGCACTTGYGTTAAGGACTGACTTCACTCTTGCTGACCAAACAAAGCCGTCAGTCTGCAGCTCTCCAGGGGTTCAGAGTAAGGCTCCTGCAGGTTTGCCTCTGTTCCACGGTCCCATCAGAGCTGTCCTGTTCTCAGCTGTCCACTTCAGAAACATGGAGCTGAAATCCTACCTTGCCAGAGCTTCAGGAAGTCTGTTCTGGGACAGGGAACTGTGTGAAATGACAAAAATGGAAACCAGGTGATCTGCTTGGTAGGAATTTAGCAAGCAGAATCATACTTCTTCAGAGAGGTCTTTGCCACCAGCTAATTTTTATATTTTCCTTTTGAATCCCTGTAGCTTTGCCTTGGGTCACTGCAGAAAGCGTGGCAGACTCCCTCACCTGTCTTGAACTGAATAGCTTATCAGCAGAAAGAGGGTAAAATGACCAGCTTTGACTAAAATAAGAAGTAATTGAGATTTACCATGGCTTTATGTATCTAACAATACTGTTGAAAGGCCTGCAGGCTCTTTTCAGAGAGCTGAAAACCASAGAAACAGAAAGATAAAACAGACGTGTGAAGAGGGCACTGAATAGAAACCTGGGAAACAAAGAGGGGGAAAAAAGAGAAAATGCCTTTCAGGGATCAGCAGTCAAAATTGAAAGGGCAAAAGGATCATGCTTACTCCTGCCTTTATGGTTCCATCGGTGCTTTGTGACTCTTATCACTGTAAGTGCCAGTTTATTTTTTTGGCTGGATTTCCTGCTGACCTGTGACTCCTGAGCTACCAGGGACATGATGTGGACCAGGCATCTCTCTCRGCAGAGGTGAGGAAAGGTGAGGTGTCCGTGACCTGCTGCTCTTGCCAGCAGATTTCATGCACACAAGACTGAGATGGAATGATAAGGGGCACCCCTGGCCACAGCAGCAGGGAACTTCTGCCACTCTGGGGCAGCCCAGGCTGGCCTCAGGCCCACCCATGTGAAGAGAAAAAAAGTTCCTCATTCAGCACTCAGTGAGTGAAGCACTGAGACCTGTGCTGCTGGTACTAGGTGTGCCAGGGGGGCGCAAAAAGCATCCCAGCCCTGGCAGGAGGCTGAGCTGGCTGAATCATCAACTCCTTGAACAGGTGAGAGATGGCTCAATGACTGAACTGCAGCTTCCCAAAGTCCAGGTTAAAAAAGCCTGTCACCRTGATATTTYCTGAAAAATCCCTTCACCAGGATTTTTTCTCCTGAGAAGCTGAGAAGCTTCAGAAATGTAAACAATATTATCTGATGGTTTCTCCCTGTGTTTTGCTGCTTTGGAATGTGGCAGGTGCATCTTTGATTGGTTTCATGTGTATTATTTTACTTAATGACCAATCCCAGTCCAGCTGTGTTGGACTGTCTGGTCAGTCAYGGGTTTTTATTATTCATTCTTTTCTAGCTTTCTTATGTCTCTCATAATATAATATAATATAATATAATATAATATAATATAATATAATATAATATAATATAATATAATATAATATAATATAATATAATATAATATA
>JACDOX010000012.1:8927087-9009395 GCA_014549065.1 Cardinalis cardinalis
AATTCTCATCTCTCACCTTGTCCTGAGGACCCTCACAACGCCACAACAAATACCCTACCAAAGACAGAATGATTCCCTCATCTCACCATAATTTTTCAACATAAAAATAAAAGAGAGAAAATACCAAGAAATACAATTTATACTAAGAATACCAATGAAGAAATCTTTCCATAAGGTAATAGGAATTTCTCCAGTATCTATCAAGGCCCGCAAAGTAATTTTTCGTGTGCTGAACTATTTTCTCATTAATCTTTTTTTAAGAAAAGTAACAAATTAAGGATTTATTTGGTGTTCTTGATGTACTTTTCTTAAAACCAGGCAAAAAGGAAGTCTGGTACTTGTTCTGTTTCTACATGAGCACTTTGTCTGACGGCTTGGCATGAAAGCAGACATGAGAGTWTAGGTCATTTGTGTGTTGTTGGTGCCTGAATTGTTGCTAGTAAAGCCCAGGGTAAAGGAGCAAAATTGCCTTTGCGTAATATCCACAGGTGTTTAATTCAGCCACGTGGTGAGATGTTCAGAGTTCCCCAGGCACACACATCTGAAGGCCCTGGGTTACTCAGTCCCAAGGGGTTGGGGCTGAACCTGGTCTCAGAGTAGAACAAAGATGAGGGGCAATCAGGGAATAGGGATGAGTAGCTCGGGGACACAGGAACAGACATAGGAACAGGGAAAGGAACCAATGGGGTCCAACAGCTTTTTGAGGGAAGCTTCTTGTGTCTCCCTAAACCAGGGAATGCCCCCCAGGGTCTCCACAGTCTGTATATAAGATGCTCAATGTAAAAGATGACAAAACAATTTTGTTTTCCAAATTATCAAGCATGGTCTAATTGGCTAGCATTGATCTTGTGCCTAAAACCAGTTTGGAAATGCTGTTCTTGTAGCAGGGCAGCATTTTTTCCCTGGAATCTACTTCTAAATGTTTTTTATTAGCTAGCTAATTTTTATTGTTTTGTGTTTTGTTTTGTTTTACAGATTGTTTAATGAATCTTTGAAAACTCTTAATCCTCAGATTCTGTCTCCTGACAATGAATTCTGGAACAGTGACTTAGGAAAAGAATAAAGTGTTTAAGCAGGCTGTAGTCCCTGCAGAGTAAGTGCTTTATGAATGCTTTTCACAATCTTGTAGCTGGGTATTTAGACAGACTGTTGGAAGCAGTGAGTGGGCAGTGGCCTGTGGGGTTTTTGGAACACCTCTGCATAGCATACCATAGCCCCTGTCACAGCCCCTGGATCAGGTGAAGGGCTGGGAGGGAGTGCATGCTCTGACATTCAGTTGGATCATTCAGACATACAAGATCTGTGAAATACCTTTCTGAATTCAGTGAGATACCTTAGGACAATTAATATGTTTTAACTTGGGATGACAACATTAAAAATCTTTTGAGCATTGTGTCAAACATAGAGAGTTTTTTTCCTCATCTCTTCCCAGATATGCATCACAAGAAAAAACCCAAGTGTAGATACTAGGCCACTAAAAAGATCATAAAATGCTGCAGTGACAAGGAATTTATTAAAAAGCAACTTTGATATTCTGACAAAAATTTCTCTGATTGTATTTTGCTGTTTTATCTGAAATCTCTTAAGTTTTTTAATATTTTAGACATCAGGCACTAGGTAGGTTTCCTGAAGCCCCAGAATAAAATATCAAATTGTCAGATTTCTTCATCTTGTGTTTGCAGGAGGGTGTGTATTTCCYAGCTGATCTCTACTACTTACTGCTTTCTTTGGTTTGAGCTCCTTTACTTTGAATCCTGTGGAGTTTTTCTCTAGTTCTGTAGTACGGTAACAAATTATTTAGGAGTGTTGCTTTTTTATTGATTTATTTAGGGGATACTACCCCTCCMACTGTAGGATATTTCCCTGGTGACCCACCACACTGCTGGTGTCCCAGACACTCTCCGTGTGTTGCCCACTCCTGGTATCTTGCCCCCCTGTGCCAGACACTCCTGCCTGGGGAGGGAAAAGGCTTTCCCACCCTGCATGGTCGTGGCACCTTCTCCCCACCACCAGCTTCCCCAGCCCACAGCAGCCTCGTGCCTGGCTCTGTGGGAATGTGTCTGAGCAGATGTGTGCAAGTGAGAAGAGCCAGAGAGACTGGGGGTGCAGAAAACGGAAAATACTGGACAAACTAATGAGCTGTTGCTACAAGTGAATCACCAAAGGAGGCTATTGCAGAGTGGGATCTGTATTCCTTTGGGGAGCTATTTGAAGTGTAATGTCTAAGTTCTTGCAGTGAGGTGCCTAGGACAGCCTTGTGTTGTCCTGTTCCAGTCTGCTTGTCTCCTCCAGACAGCTCTGTGGAAAACTGTGATCATCAGGGAAGTTGTGCACAGGCTTCATCCAGATTTCCTGAAGTCAAGGAGAGTTACTCCATGAACCTGCCTGGCCACATACCGCTAGGACATACCCCTGCAACAATAGGAGTCCCAATGGGCTACCTACATGGGACTTGGGACAGTACCAACTGCTTTTCCTCTGTTGCTACTAATATTTAGTGCAAAGGATTCTGAGYGAAACTACCAGCCTATCTGGATTTCTTTAGGCCTGCAACAGTACTTTTTGAATGTCAGTTCCCTTCCTGAGTATGGACAAGAGCACTAGCATTGACAGTACCTTATGATTCAGTTTCCCATTCAGCAGATGGAATTTTCTGTTTTGAGATACAATGATTTTGTATCAGAGAAAGGAGAGATGGTATAAACTTAACCCTTAACCAAAATACTGGAGGCAAGCAGGCATGAAAGCTGCCTCCTGGATCCAAGTGTTGGAGATCTGTGGCAGGCTCACCTATTGCAGAAAGAGATGTGAGTAATTAACAACCAACTCAAGCTAGCTGMCTCATCCTAGATAAAATGGTTAAAAATTAACCACAATCTGAATCGCTTTTTCTTTTTTTTACAAGACCTGTAGTGAGATTTCCGACACATGTGGCAGGAATATCAGGACTGTGATGTGCAAAGAAGCTACATGGTGGGGATATCTTAGTGACTGAAGGGCTTGGTGCTGGGACTGCTAATGATGAGGGCTCACAGTGGTGCAACTACAAAGCTGTGCACATAAAAAGGGAGCTGCCATGCAACAGTAACTCAGCAGCTAAGTAACCTGGTAAGCCCAATGGTTCCCTCTGTTTCCATGTGTAAAGAAGAAACACTGGAACCCATCTGCAAAATTGTCTTTCCAGCCAGCTCAGACAGCTCAACCTTCTCTGCTTCTCTGCTGGATTTTCCTTATGAGTTTAATGTAACGGAGAAATGAAAACCATTACTCTTTTTTTTTCATAATCCATTTTCTGATCCAGCTACACCAGGTCTTTGAAAATGACCCAARAGAATTCCATCCTTCAGCTTACATGTTGTTATAATTATCTGAGTTTGAATCTCCTTGCCTCCCTCCATCTCTTGTCTCTCTGGATATGAGATCTATAAATTAGAAAGAAAGGCAGGTGTAACTATTGCTCAATAGTTTGCTGTGACCTTAAACAAGTAAATAAAATTATTATGAAGGATACTAGAAACTTATCTTTTAAAATTATGGATTTCAGTGAGACTACCTAGGTGCTTTTATGCATGTTTGTGTTTATATATACGTGTGTATTAACGTTTTTAATTGGAACYGAGATGATAAATGTTGCCATTTCAATGTGGCAATTCTGCTGGCAATAACATGATCTCTCATTGCTATGTTGATAAGTGTCTGAGAAGAAAATTTATGTCTGGGGTTTGTTACGGCATGTACTACATAAATCACTGTACATGTCAGTACCAGGTAACCCTCCCAAAGACCCAAATTATAGTTAAACATTTCTTTAATCTCATTCTCTTCCATGGGGGTCATTGACCCCCAACCTTTCTATAAAAAAAAGTTTTGCACTCCAGTTCTAATTGCTTCCTTTAAAACAAAAGCACGCAGGGCTCGCGCACAGTACATACTCTTTCCTTAGGTGATTATTGCYGTGCTTTCATATGAACTCACTTGAATGATGTGCTTGCTGAAACTCAAGGCTCCAGTCAAGAATGAAAATCTGATCTGATCTGTCTGCACAAAAGTACTCTGGCACAGTCTGCTGGGAGTGATCCAGGATTGAAAGTTTGACCTAAGCTTATTTATCAAGTCCAGATTCACTGCGAAATTCCAGCAGATTGGTGAGTCTCCCAAGGCAAAGTTTAAGTTTGACAGATACTGACCTTACCTTGAAGTCTGAAGAGAATATGGAGTCACACGGGAATAGCTCAAAGAAAATAGGAAATYAAGGATGCAAAGAACTAGGATGAAACTTCAAGGCTAGTAGTGTGAGCAAAGCTATAATTTTTTCACAATCCTTACAACCAATTAATTTGTMAGAAGAGACTTAAGACCATGCTGCTTACTGAGGCTAATAGAAGGCATTATATACTTTTTTAAACTCAAGAGGTTATCAGAAATTTTAACCTATTTCATAATTTGCCAGCAGCCATACTTTCAATCTGAAGGGATGTAGCTGGTAATCTTTGGTGCAAGATCTGTCAGGAGACACACAGAATTCATATGCAAAAATAAAAGCAACCTTTTCCAGAAAATCACACCAATTCCTGATTTTTTAAATTTTTTTTTTTTAATGCAGAAGGCTGTAATGGATCAGATTTCTCAGCTCTAGCCAAGCTGGTAACAAGAAAGTGAATCCACATTCCTTACTTCCCGTGGAAAACTACTCAATGTAGTGCACCCCTGAAGAAACAAGGCTACACCCCAGTGTTTCTAGAGGGGAAAATGTCTACTGTTTGTGCTCTTGTTACTGAGAAACAATTTTCAACAAATGATCACAAGGTGGATATCCTTGAAATTCATTGCAGAGCTCACTACTGCAGAGTGGAGCAGAAGAACACTCCTCAAAACCCTGAAATAGATTTTCTGCTTACACTGTYAGTGGGACTTTGCTCAGGAGGAAGGGATTGGACCAAAACAGTGGGTGCTAATATCTCAACTTTATTCATGAGGCAAACAGTTTTAAATGCACACTTTGCCTAGACATATAGAACATAAAATCCATTAACTAAAATCTTGTAATACCTTGAAAACTACAATTGCAATTCTAGTATATGAGCATATGAGTATAGAATAGTATATGGGATAATTTGCTATCAGATCAATGATAAAGTTTCTTCTCATATATTTGTTGTTTACAACTAAAAATCCAACAAWTCTTAGCCAAATATAGCTGCAAGAGTACAAAAATTAAATAAAAATAATTCTGCAAAGCAAATAGAGAAGCCTTCATATCTGGACTGACAGCTGCTCTGGGACCTAATGTTTCAACAGCATGCAAACTAATAAACATACCCTACACCCAGAATTTTGCTRTATTTCTTGATAGACCCAAGAAGCAGCCATATAGTAAGCTTTATTTTTTCAAGCCAAACTAATAAAAAGTGCAGAAAAAAACCTTCTCTAAAGCCGTTTTTGTCACTATTCTTTAAAAAGTTTTGCTGGGACACTCTGCATGTGTGAGCCTTGCAGCTGCCTAGCCAGAGTGTTCAGACATAAGACTTTTGCCAGCCAAGGTTCGTATGCTACTAACTAGGTCCTGGACATTCTTTGTCCTCCAAGAGTTGAAGCTGGTGAGTTCCTGAAGAAAAATGTGAAATATTCAGGGGTCTGAGTGAGAGAAGGAGAAAAAAAGGGTGCTCAACTCCTTTAGCAGTTGTGATTTTCACATGGATATGAGACCCATTTCCCAGYTCCAGAGACACTGCATTCATTATGTACAGTGGCTGCTTATCCTAAGTCATTGCGTGGCCCAAGCACTGGCAGGACTCTACATGCCTTCTCCTAGGACTAATTTCTGTATTCCAGTGTAAAGATGGAAAGAAGAACCTGCCAAAGGCCATGAAGTACCTTAGTGGCTTGAGCCACTGGACTCCAGTCATTGAATACTTTTGCAAGGCAAGACCAGTACCATTGTTGGCCTCAGGGCTATGTTACACTGCATAACAACACTGTGGGAAACTCATCCTGGCCTGGCTGGACAGAGCAAGACACTGGGGAGACACTGAAGTATTCGAGGTGAAACCCATCAGCATCTCTTCCTAGGTYTGCCAGAATAAACAAAGGGATAGATGTCAGTTATGTGACTTGTATGTAGGGCAAATATACACTTAATCTTCTAGTAAATCACCTTTTTTCACACAAAGATCATCAGTGATCCCTAGAAGAACAGCTGCTCAGACACATTGGGCCCTGGCCTCAGAAACCTCCCACACCAATGTCATGAGTAAAAAGCTATAAAAGAGTTGGTCTGCCAGATTGGAGGGTCAAATAGCAGCCTGGAAAGGCATGTAATAGGAAAGAGTGTAGCTACTGATATTCATTCCTCTTCCTTAATGGCCTTATGCAGATGCAAATAGCTAGATTTTTTTAAAAGAAAAAAATAGGTGACCCTCACAAAAAATTAATAATTTCAATTACACTTTCATACTGCTGAAGTATGTGCTTCAGTTAAGAATTTGCACTGATTTTATTATTTTTATTATTAAAATATCTATATTGGAAAGTATCATCTTCTGAAACACTGATCTAGAAAGATCTGCCCACTATCAATCTCTTCTAAAGAACATAATTATTTTTATTTCCTTACAAGAGAACCAGGCAGAGGTGAGATGAGAGTGATTTAAAATCTCAGTAAAAAAGAACACAAATTTACTAGTTTCAAATAACAACCACTAAGCAAACCAAGCTTACTCTTTACTATAAGCCATCAATTAAATGCATTATCTCATGCTTTGTGTTCAGCTCATATCTACAGAAATTGCATTATTACTGTCTTTATTAATAAATTTTAGCAAAACAGTAAGCCCACAGAAATAGTGTCTTTATCATCTTATAAGAGATAAAAACATATCTGCAATCATGAAATTTCAGGTGGGGAGGCTTGTATTTTACTATTCTTTATAAAGGCCATTTTGAKTTTTAATGCCTGACCCTTTTGCTTAGCAAAACAGAATGTTCTTTTGTATATCCATATGTGCATACCTCTGGCAGTTGGCCCCTCCATGTTTTAATCTATTGGGCAAATTTGATAAAGTAAAAAATAATCTCAAAGTTTTCTCTCCTGCAGGTTGCATGGAGCAGCCAAGAATATGGGAGAAGACCTATCCWTGCCCCCTCTGGGGAAGGGCTATGACTTTCCTTGGGTTTGCTGMACAGCCATTTCAAAGAGGACAGAGCAATCATTCCCATTGTCATTCTCACAGGTCACAGAGGCTTCTGAAATTTGTGTGTCATGGATTTTACCCTGACTCACTCCAAAATGAATTACTTACAGRTGGTACAATAGGGTTTCCTTTCATTGAAGATGTCCAAAATGCCAATCAATACCTAAGCAGTGAGGAAGTTTATAAGGGCTGGTTGGTCAYCATGGGCAGCACTGAGGGAGCATTTATCAGCTTGTCTGTTTCTGGTTTTGCCTTTATCACTAAAAGGGCAAAATAAAGACATGACACTTGAAATTGTATACACAGGTTGATAAAGTTTTTCTCCTCTTGTATCTGTGCAAGTATCTCTTCAGCTACTCTTACTGAAGCTTATAAATTACTTTGGAACTGCAACCTAATTTACCAAATTTTAATAAAGACACTTAGGAATACCATTCTGCATGTCATTTTACTGCAGGAGTTATCATTAGCAGAGTGAACCAAAATAGTCAATTTAAGTAGAAACTAGATATGTCAAGAGTTCACATCTACTTGAAGCACTTTGCTTGTTTCAATAAATCCATTAAGGATTTAAAGTAGGAACTTATGTCAAGGCACCTTGCAGAAGAAACATGATAGCAAAGGTCAGAGCATTTCAAGCAGGAACAGGACCACTGTTGAAAGGTTCATGAACTTCAATTTAGTAGCTGACTTACCTCCCAGAYTCCTGGTCCAGACACAGTCATTAAAGCAAGAAGCTCTTTCTCAGCTGACAGTATTTCTATGCCCTTCTCAGCATTTGAATGGGAAGGAAGAAGTAATTTCGAGATATTTTAAAAACTGGCTAAATGAACTCATGATTTTGAATGTCCCTCCTACTGTCATTTGTGTGGGAATGCAGAAGAAAGCAGTGGAACAGTAAATAAAGGAATGCCAAGGATTTCTGCCTTGAACAGATGATGCCAAAGAACACGATTCTGCACAATAAYGCCAAGTAGTAACATCCTAAGAAGTGTGGTTTGAACATGTGGTAAGATTTAGTTCTAGAGAATAATAAAATCTAATTGAAGGATAGGTTGGAACTGCTACAAGAGAAGCTCAAACTGAAAAAACTAAAGAAAAACCAAGTCAGAAGGGCAGTCCTGAAATTAAATAGAGCAAAGAACCAAATACTATTTAGCAACAGCACTGGTGTTTAGAAAACATTGGGTACAAAGTCTGTTATTCCAACCATCTTAAAATCATCTGAGGATCTCAGTGTCTCATATCCTCACTGCTGCCATGTCCTTTCCTCCAGCACCAGCAAACATAACCTTTCTACTGTTTGCTAACATAATTCTCTTGTTCTGTCCTTTGGATTGTGTCACCGCCTCTATGAATCCTGGCTGTCCTTTTTTGTCACATTAAACACATATAACTCACTTTGACTTTCAAGGTCCTTCACAGACTTCTTTCTCTTGACCTCTTATCTGAAACTGGGAATCCAAGTGCCATCTCTAGTCTCTGACCAGCAAGTGTGCTCTTAGGCTTCTAAGCAAGCAATTTCTAGCAAGACAAGGTTATAATGGCCCCAGAGATCTGAGAAAGAAGCATACTTGCTCCAAACTGAGGAGTTATTTTATTCTTGGAAAAGGAGGGAAAGGGAGCTGTTTCCTCTGCTACTTTATTGTGGAAGACAGCTAGGTGTGGCAGGCAGCCAACCAGAGACAGGTTTGTTAAAAGCACACTAACTTCTCTAGAAGGACGCTTTTTCTCCTGATTCTGAAATTTGCTGTAGTTTCAGACAAAATACTTTTGCACATTAATCAAAATCAGCAGCAGAATGTGTATTTATACAGCACATATGTTTTGTGTATATATTGATACACACATATGTTTGCATATACACAGACAGACAGTAAGCTGTAAAAACACTGAGGCATAGGTCTCTTCAGTGGCAAAAAGGCTTTGAGGCAAGGGAATGAAACATTTTCCAAACCAAGCCAAACTTGATGCATCCTGATGACCATGTCAAGGGATTTGCTGTGTGATTTGTTTGATCCTTCTGGCTTTCCCCAGACTGGAGTTCAGCTCCAGTGAGCTGCCACTGCTGCCACACAGCTGGGCAACAGGACAGAGCATCTGTCCCAATAATTGTTTGTGATCYCAGATCTGAAACTTGAGCAAAACAATTCTGAATTCTTCTCATGGTATTAACAGCTCTGCATATAGGTTGCAAAATACTATTTTCTTTATTATTTAAAAAAGAGTCTTAAGATCTGTTCATTTTCCTATAATTACTATAATGAAATAGAGAATAGGCTTAAATTTGAAAATAAATCAGATTTAATCAAGTTTCATCCTGTTCTAAAGATTTGATGARTAAATTCTACAGAAATATCCATCACCTGAATTTTTACTCTATTTCAACACTAAAACACATGTATATTTTTATATAAAATTTTAGATTATCTATATCCATCTCCTCTTGCCCACCTCAGAAAGCTCCACAAAGTGAGACTGCAGGTTGATGGTCTCCTGCCCCGCTGCAGACAGGTAACCCATGGATGACTTCTGTGATCAACATGTTGGGGCTAGAGAAAAGGCTCCCAATGAGAAACATAAGAAAGTGGACTCCCCACACATTTACCATGGATATCTTTTAGTTTGATGAAGTTTAGAAGGGGAGATCCTATTTAAAGTTAATTGTGGAAGAGCATAATCATATCTTTGGTGCTACTGCAGCTACCAATTCACTCCACAGCACTTTCTTGCTCATGTTCAAGACTGTCAATGACATGGATGCAGGTACAGCCAGACCACTAAAATGTTTCTAGTTTTGGGAAGACTTGCAGCRCCACAGAGCATGGCCATGTCATTTCTGAGCCATATAATGTATATTGAAAAGTGACTTGGAGAAGGGGCYGAAAATGAGCTGTGCAGTGTGTCTGAATGTCTCATTTTTGTTTCAGAGGGGCTGTTTCTAATTAGCACTGATGTCACCAAGTGTAGTCAGGTATACCTGGTATGAAAGTCAAGTACATTAGTAATTCATTGTGTTCTACCCCACCAAGATGAATATTGGGAGTCTTTTTTTTTGACCAGGTAGTTCTGAACCCAGCGCTCCCTTCTCCTGTAGTGCAGAGTTAGATCACACAATGATCTAATGTGCAGGTGAGAAGCGAGGTATGACGGATGTTACTACTACGTGATCTGAATTCAGTCATACCAGTGATTAATTTTTCTTGTACTTGGGGAAAGCTGCAAAGCAAGGGGTAATCTCTGCAGAATAACAATGAACACAGCCAGAGAGAGCAGGAAATTGCATGACACATGAGCACATTCTAAAWGCTGACTCACAGCACCCCATATTTCTCCCTGCTGCCTTCAAAACTCTCCCTAAACTTCTCATATATTCAGCTTACAGCGTGATTAACAGGGTCCCTGAAGTGCCCCCACCCCCATTCTTTGGCTTTTTATTTTTCTTCTACTCCTACTCTTTCCATTTTCCCCCTGATGCCTGCTGTACCACTGTTTTCTGGATCTGTCATCATTGCTTCCAGCAGTCCCTGAACATAGGAACAGGGTCTGTAAAACAACTGCTAAAACCCTTTTTCACGCACTTCCTCCTATCTGCAGCTCTCCTGGGCCAAATTTAGTACACTTTTTAGTAATTATAAATACAGATAAAATGAAAACAACTGCATGGACRAGTCAAATAACACTTTCTTTCGAGAGATTACTTCAGCTTTTAAGTTTCCAAATTAATAAACATGGCTCTGGAGGATGAGGCTTACCTCACCTGCATTTATAGCACCCAGACATCTCCTTTGCAAAGCATGACTGGGAAGCCACCATATCATTAAAAACCCCTGAGATTACATGTTCCAGATTTGCAGTACCATGAATTGCAAGGAAAAAAAAGCGCCTGCCCTAGGATATGCAACTGAGTTTAATAAAGAACCTTATAAAACAACTTACCTTGTAACTCACAACAAACTAAGCATTTTGGAAAATCAATTTTTGCTTCAATTTTCCTTTTTGTAATGAAGGAACATTACCCTTCTCCCATCAGCAAGCTCAGCAACATCCTTCTGCCCCTTAATATGGCAGTCAAGAATCCAGGCACTGCCAGAGCAGCACATGCTTTGTATTTCCTGASCTCAGTGGTAAATTATCTTTCAGTTTAGTGAGTTTGGATACAGACTGAACTTTTCCACTCTGCAATCAACTTGWGAAGTTGATTCATATGATGTTGCAAGAAAGCTATTGTCAGAATAGAGATGATCTCACTAAAAGAATAGATGTGGACGTCTCAAGGATGTGGCTATTTTGGTGTCATGTGAAATCAGTACTCTTGTAGTTCAAACAAATATCTGAAAAAGATACTACGCATCATCAGTTTCTATAAAGATATAACACAGAGGACATTGACAGGTCTTTYTTTAAAATTCTGTTACTTTTACGTGTTTCTAAATAGTAAAAAAAAACTGCAGAACAAAAAAATCTTAAGTAAATGTATTTATTATTATTTGACTTTTTAATGCAGAAATAGTGTTATTCAATTAGAGGCTTACAACCCTGTTTCATTGTTCTTTGTGCCAAAACAAGAGACAAGAACATGTYGGTCAATTGCATTTTGATTAAGAGTCCAACTGTGGTTTCAGATGTTTAYGCACAAACTTCATTGACAGCAGGATTGATTACATTTGTATATGAAATGAGAATTTGTCTCAAAAATAATTAAAAAGACTGAGGACTCTTCTTATTTTAACACCCTTTTTACACAGAAAAGCTATTTGCATACATGAATAAAATATATACGAAGGATACAAAGAACAACTTCACAAAATTTATGTCACCTTGACTGCTACAATATTAAAATGGAAATTAGTCTTTTAATAAAGGGAACTAGTTGTGACACAAAAAGAAATAGCTCTTCCCTCTTCCCATAGTTTTAACTACATATAACTCGGTGAACACAATTTTCAGAATAGACCTCTGTTTCACCTGTCCATTGTTTTAAGAAAGTAAAAGTTTAGCTCTTTATTAGTGATTATAACACAATTTCCTGTCCGTTCATATTTTACGTACCAAAGACCAAAAGAGTTTAKAATTTCCAAGAATGCCTCGTGGATTAACTGGCGCAGCTCAGAGCTGGATATGGGTAATGCTGAAAACATCTACTGAAAAATATGTCTTTAATGGTGAAAACAATTACTTCTCTTAACTGAAACCTCTTTAGCATGCAATCAGACAAGCATCAAGGGTCATGTGCACAATGGGAAATTGTCTTGTAATTATTACTAGCATCTTCCTTCTTCCTTTGAACTATAACAAAAGCTAATGTTAAAGCAGTTATGAAGAACCAAACAGATTCTCTACTTCCATTTTAACAGTAGGATTTGCCTAAATAAATGTTATCCTCTGAAAGTGAAATTCTCACTCCACAACTCAAGTTTCAGCCTCCAGACCTACAGCTGGAGTTCTGTGTAAATGCAGCAAAGGATACAAACAAAACTGCCTCTTATTTCTAGAGGCTGCCTCTCTCAGAGCCACCCAAGAGGAGCCAGGTCCTAGAGGAACGACGCGCTCACCATCCTGAAATACCGCGGCTGAGTCGGGCGCCAGTTATCAACCAAGGGGTGATCGGGTTCGTTCTCAGCATTCTTGGAGAGGCTGCGGAGCTTTGCCATCTGCAGAAGAGCAAAAATTGAAGTGTCCCAATGGAAATCCTTTGGGATCAAATCCACAGTCCAACAATTGAACTAAGGAGGCTGGTCCAGCTGGGGAAAAAAGTCTCCTTCAAAGTTGTGAAGATGTCCTTCACCCCACCACCAAAAGAACTCTGAATAATCCAAACAGAAAAATGGGTCCTATTTGAACAGCATTGTGAAAAATAGTGTCATTTAGGTACTGTCTACAGAACTGTGTACAGACGCAGAAACTGTGGGAAGCACTCAGAAAATGTGAATACAGCAGCATGTGCTGTAATAAACCTCTCACCTCTCCTACTCTAACCCTGCCTTAGCGCCTGATTGTTAAGAATACTTTAGAATTACAAGGTTTTAAAGCTGAATTATAAACTAATTGTTCATGTTCATGGTAGGTCTGCAGCAGAGGATATATTTTGCTGCAGTGACACTAGAAGTTCATTATTAGTAACAGGAATTGGAATTTAAATCTGGATAAAGACTTGGTMAAGGTTTCAAATGGTTTGTAAACAAGGTGTGCAGCTTGAATCTCCTTGGCCATACCAAAGTATGTTTCCTTTTCCGAGGGATGCCATATGAAGAGTTCTGCCCATACTCATCAAAATTGTTTAATACTCTTTCTGTACTGCTTTCTAATTTTCAAAGGATGCAACATGTACACAGATACCCTATATTCATTTGTTGTCACTACCACGCACTGCACTAGACCCAATGCACATCAGCTGTGATTCAGACACTTGAACCTGTTCCTGTTTGAATGACTTACTGTGAAAAGCACTCACACATTTCCCATGTGTAACTTGAAAGTGTAGCCCCATGCAGGGACGCATCACCTTTGTCTGCCAGGAGCTTCAATATGCTGATGTATCTACTTTTCAGTACAGACATCAAGGCCAATACAAGCAGAACTTCTGTCTAGGCTGTAAAGCCTAGGTTCACTGTGATTAAACTTGTTCCAGTTTCTGGACTGAGCTATCTTGGGCATCTCAACATTACTATTCACTGAACAGCTCAGAAAAGCCAGCCATCTCAGTCTGCCTGAAAAATGATGGGATCACATTTATAACCAGCATAATATTCATCCAATGGATTAATATTCTGAAATTTAATTTCAGATTTCAGATGAAGAATAATTTGTACAGGAAGAGATGAAAATTGTTCATCAGTTTTGTTAAAACTGATAAATTGCTATTGGAGAAGAGTGCTGGAGTTTATTATTTGTGGAAGATCTGCTCTACTCTGTAAAAAACCAACATGTATTCAGGCTACGATTACATAAAGATGAAAAAATTAGTCTGCAATTAGACAGAGTTATTCCACAGTTAAATTCCTGTTCTTTCATTAAAAGTAATCTGAGCAGCTAGGCCACCCACACTACATCTCCTGGGATTTCTGGTGAATTGGTTTTCCTGCAGAGCACTGATTTGCAGCGACTGCACTTCCCCTTGTGGCTAATATATGGTTACCATCTGTCTGTAAAAGCATCCAAGAAATCCACTGCAAATGCACACACACTTAAAATAATCACTATTAATGAGGCTGCCATGGTACTACACTGTCTAGGATTAGAAATAATTGGCAACACAATCCTCTTATGAATRTGTTATTTAGAGTGCAGGCACTCTGGAGTGAGGGAAGTATTTCTATTGTATTTCTAGACAATAACTCACACATGCTGCCAATTCTGCCTGAAAAGCAGCTACCTCAGGGTAAGAGCCAATGTCTTGTCTTTATGTAGCAATTTCATCTTTAACTTAAATGCTCCATTTTTTCTACAGGAGGGATAGTTAAAGAACAGTCTGTATGTTTCCCAAAACTCACTACTTTTAGAACAGCTGAGAAAAAGACCATGACCCAAACAAAACTGTAGTCAGAAAGTCTTTTCATGAAGCTGGATCAATAATGTGATTAGTTATTTCTTTAACAATGCATTTTAAATCAGAGATGCTCAATAATGACTACACTTTTCCTAATATAATCTGTAGCTGATCTTCTGTAATATAAACATCTAAGATGATTCATTTTGTGGAAACCAGTAAGATCATATTTGTATTTTTAACAGAAGTACACGCTTTAAAATAGCCTCTGTATTGTAATTTTTGAATGGACAAGGAAACAGAAGGCAGAGCAATTCAATAAGCTCAGAAAATTAAGCCGTAAGTTATACAAACACATTATCATATTTCATCTATTGCCAGCTAAGTTTCTCATCATACCTGAGTTATATTACTTAAAAGATAAAGAGCCACTTAAATACAAAGTACTAGAAAATAAAAATACTTCCTTTTTGTCATAACATGCACATCAACAAATGCACTAAACACATTATCATCTTGAAAACTTACAATGAGAAGTTTTGTGTATAAATATAATACCTACATAATATGTCAGTCCCTTGATTAATATTCATGTGCTTTGTATCCTGGAGCCTTGAAATTTGTGGTATTGCATCATTAGTCTGTTGACTAGAGGAATAACCTCAGGTGAGAAAACTGACTCGTGTGGTAAGAGGAGAATCATAGACTGAAATGAGCKGAAAGAGGGCATTCAAATTCCTGTAAGTGGATTTAGGGGAAATAAGAATAGGAATTAACAAKAAAGAGTTCTTTACACTAAGTGACAAAAGAAGTTTTTGATATTAACAATAAATTATAGTTAGCTGATGTTGCTCCAGTTTGTGAAAATTTAGCTGGTATGCCTTCCAGAAACAGGTATCAAGCATGTAATTCAACCCTTCCAGCTTGCACTCCCATCTGAAATACAGGGCAGATAGAATCACCAATCCCATTACATTTGTATTCTGATAAATGATATTTCTGAAAAAAAAAAACCCTGACCATCTACACCGTGGTATGTTTTTACTGATTTAAAAAGCTCTCTGACGTCTGTGGGCTTGAACTAGCATGGTGTTGGATGTGGGGCGGTTCTTCAGTCTCCTTTTAATCCTCCAATTTCTCACAAATCCAATGACTGTTTTCCTTGTGRAAAGAATAAATTCAGATTATTGCATGTAAATAAAATGAAGGGGGAAGTTTACCTGGTCTGAACTGACTATGATGGGCTCTCTAAGAATAATCCAGGTAACACACTCTTCRCAAGGTGGAGTAGTGACAGATCCATGGTACGTCCAGTAGTCATGAGATTTAGGGAAAAGAATCGAAGGATCAAAGTTTGGAAAAGGAGCATTTTTCCCCTTTAAAATAAAAACAAAAACACAACAAAACAAAACAGAAAACTTCAACAAATCTAGCCAAGATTCGCTTGCAGCTCTGTTATTTTAAGAAATGGGGAGTGACTCAGATACCGCAAATGTATGAACTGAGGAAAGTAAGCACAGATCTACACAAGATATAATGGTGCAGTGAGACAGGGGAACCGAATGACCCTCACAGATGGGCCCAGAGAAGCATGATGAAACAGARAACTCCATGATGATCCTTCTTGTACCTCAGCTAACTCATGTGAAGCAGCGTCCAGTACCGAYGTGTTTCACTCATTTCTGTGCAGAAATACTCCTCCTTCTGGCCTCCTTTCCTATGGAAATTCTTTCTATCTATCGAATATTGCATCAGGTCACCATATAACAAAGTGAGACAGGTACTACTTTTATAATATTTGTACTAATAACAAACAAGACAGCCTGTGAAATGTGAGATTTATCACATAATGTTATCTAAGACACAAATGTCTAGTCAGTGGCATTTCCAGAGATCCATTAGGCAGCCTATATATTAAGACCAAATGGACCAATTTCTAAATATGCCCTTTATTTGGCACTGCCCACTGAGGCAATAAGGTTACATGCCTAGTTTTTAGGTGAGCAAAGACTGGGTAAATTGCTCATTTTTGCCAAACTCATATGCCCTGTTAAAATCAAAGAAGGCTCTTAGAAAATGGAAGAAAGGACTTTTCATGTTAAGAAAAAGCTACCCATGGTTTTACTCCCAAATATATTCTAGAAATGTTGCAGAGCAGAATCTGAAAACTAGGAAGTCAGACATTGTTATTCTTTTTTTTTTTTTGTCCTGAGACTTTGAGCAATCTTCCTATAATGAAAAGCTCAACATCATTACCTTTGTTTTGATAGCATTTATTTCTTCAAGAATTCTCTTCATCTCTGGTTTGGGAGTTTCCCCTACCTGTAAAGAACAAAGTGTGAGCTAAGCAAGGAGTTCTGCTTGACCAGGTTTCTTCTTTCTCTTATTTTTCTATATGAGCATCTATCAACTATAAACCTATGAGCATCTATCTAAACATCTATCAACTATAAAATTATATCATGCATTAATCAAACCTATCACCCCTACCAGCTTGGTAAGCTGTGTCTTCTGTCTATTACCTCTGCCTGAATCTCCCAACAGATATTATGATACAAATGGGGAAATTGTTTCAGTACAGAAATTTTAGCACAACAGGTAATTTCACAACACATATTTCATGGTCAGATATATTGTTTGCAATTGCTGATCTCAAAAAAGACATCCAGCTTTCTGTCTCTAGTTCTGTGTCTAGTGAATGTGAATTACACAAGAGAGATCAACAGCTAATATTTCAGGCTAATGCTGTATGCCCCTAAAAGGATTTTAAAAAAAGGATGAGTAATATGTATTGCCTGTGAGATATTTTGTTTGAGAGAAAGTTCATGAAAAACCTAGAAGAGATACATGTCCTTGAAATCTGTCCCCAGTTAGCAAAAAAGACAGCTGACTGCTGCTGGTGAGAGGGCTACTTCTGACACATGTCTCCATTCCATGAGCCACATAGTGACACAATAGCTGCAGGGACAAGTGTGTGTAGTTTCGGATACCACTTGAGATAATATGACTCATGCTCTGTAACTTGAAAGGGATACATTACTAAAAGTCAACCCCTTCCATGTGGTAGGATCCCTAGAAAATATACCCACCAGAGRGTTTTGCATTTTTTTAACCCTCTAAGAATAGAAACTTCATAGTATCAATGCAAAGAAGGGTTGCATSCTTCTACTTACTTGCAAAAATATGGCCAAAACAGCAATCCCATCAGTTCTTCTCTTAGCATCAAGGTAATTACTGTATTTGGGATTCCAGTGTAACAAATGTAGCTTGAAACAGAGGAAAACACGTAAAAAGCCCCGTTATTCAACAGCAAGCCATCAGAAGACTGAATTTACAGTTCTTCACATAACTGTGTAAGTTTGAGGGAAAAAGGAATGACARTGAGGTCTTCCAAAAAAAGAGATGAAAAAGGGACAGCAAAGTCATCTAATAGCACAATTATACTATTTGCTTTAAAATAAACTATAAATATCTGAATAAGAAATTGAAAAAAAATAACTGTAATCTCATCTTAAAGCTGAAGAAAAGTTGCTGAAGTAATCAGGTAGACCATGCAGTTCAGACATCATCTACTGATATGTGACTCATTTCCATTTACAGCAATTCTATCAAAGAATCCATATGAATGTCATTCATGTATATTATTAATCTACAGTTCTCATGTTCTTTACAATCCTAAGGTGCTCAAGAATCAAGGTAATTCATTCTTCTCACCCCTTTCTAGCAATGCAATTTTATACTTCTGCTATAATTCTGTGTTTTAAGAATACTGTTTTACRAAGTTTGGACTGCATCTGAGTAATTCAGTCTTGCTGTGCTGTTTCACACCACACTGGTTTGAGAACATGGAAACCTTCATTTCACACGGAATTTTTCTTTTCTCCTGCTGTGAGAATGACTTCAACCTGATTTCTAAGAATCAATGGGAGTAAGAATAAAAAGGCACAGATAAATAAACAGAAAGAACTCCCAGAAAAACAGAGAAATGACAAATTTYGTCCCAACAGAACAATAGTGTCAAATTTTATTTTACACCCTGTTTTAAAGCAAGAAGTGGTGMGTCTTACCTCTCCTGCATACCTCACTCCATTCACGACATGCTCYGAGCCGTGGTCGTCAGATGAGCCCCAGTGGAAGTGCAGCTGCCGCAGCCTGTAGACTCCTGGAAGTGGCCCACCTCTCAGCACTGCAATTGATAATCTGCAACAGCATCAGACTCAAGGATCTCCCAATGCTTTTAAATGAAATTCATATGTATCTACAATATTTACTCATGTATTTACATGTTTGCTGTCCAGATGCCCTATGTTCTGAAAATCTGCACTGATTTTAGCCACACRTCAGGCCTTCAGCCATACACACCTACAGGCAGAGGAGAACTTTTTTGTCWAGGCTTCCATTACAGTCACTAGAGAACACTGATTTAATTCAGCTACATGAATGTGCACCTAGTACTTTCTGGAATAGTCCAGAGACATCTGGACAGGACTGAGATCTGGTCCAGGATCTGTGGAAGAACTAAAGCAATTCTAAAGCAATATCTGGAGGCAAGGGGAAATAGATTAGGTTATCAAACATGTCATGGGATGCCTGTGTTTGGGTAACTCAAGTAACCCCTAACTGAACAGTCAAGCCTCTAGAGTAATTCTGCTTACCTTAAAGCAGACACTCAACAGACAGTGACCTGAATTGCTCTCTGGATTCCTTGAACTCCAACTCTGTTGCCTCAAATGGTAGTTCAGATATAACCCACCAACTTTYAAAATCCCACAATAAGACACCTAAATTTAGATGTCTTAATCTCCCCCTGAATTGAATCTAGGATTTGCTGATGTGAAAGTACACAAATATAACCAGGATTAAGATCAACTACTGAAGTGCTAGATGATAAAAAAATTCCCAGAAAACACTACAAAATTGTGTATCTTACTGCAGGCTATGAATTATTTGTTTAAAGACTTATGAAATCACTGATGCTGCTTCTGCTCTAATAGCTGCTCCCTCCAGTTATGGAAGAGGAAAAAGAATGCAGAAAATAAACCAAAGAAAAGCAAACACTAAGAATGCAAGCTATTTTCCTAAAGAAAAGTCCAGCCAGTGATGAATGATATCTAGTTTTCTAAATAATGTTACCATTTATAAATAATATTGTAAATGAAGGTGGTCTATTTGAAAGAATCAGTGAAATAGAAAAACATATTTACATTCACCAAATACTAGAAGATACTTAATTCTCATTCACTTTTTTTGAGGATCGAAGCTATAGCATTGCTATAAAACTTYCAGCAGTTCTCAAGAACTGGTCTTCATATGCCAGAGAAAAAAATATCCTTCAATCTGAAAATAATTCAATCCATTATCATCTCAAGAAATACAGCACTAAGAGTTGAGCAAGCTGTTTTTCTCAACAAATTCCTTTTACTTCTTCCCACAGACATTCATAACTGCGGTGAACACAGTCAGGGTAAGAGTAGTAGCTGACAAGGCCATCAATTCTCCATTAAAATAGATCTGTAAGGCCAAGTAATCCTCTTTAAGGTAAAAGTATGTAATTATTTCCACTGATGGGCCATCAGCAGACATTTCTGATTGGGCATTAGGTGAAGCTCTGCATCATCTCATGCCAACACATTCCAGTTTTACTCATCTATAAATAGGCAGTAACTTTTACTTAGCACACTTTAAGCAGAAAGAATGATGCAAACAACATCTCCTGAAGGACAAAAAGATATTTCCTTTCTTGTAATTACAAGTGTGCAGTATTAAACATATATATACATGAAATGACAATGTAAGTAAATTAAATCTTCCTGCATTTTAAAAAGGGAAAAATAAAAATAAAAAAGAATTAAGTTCTCCAATATTTAAAACATTAAAAGTCCCAAACTATGTCTGCATAGCTCAAAATTAGTAAGGTTGTTTTTTTATTTTTAAGCATGTGCTTTGGAACTTAAATTCTAAACATATCTTTATCCTCTTGGGCTTCAATACTATGTAAATAAAAATGCACAACCACATGACAGAAAAAGAATATAAAATAAAGTTTATAAAAGAAGAGATGGTATCTTGACATTATTTTTCAGCAATATTAGTATATATTATTTACATGTAAGAGGGAAATTTTCTGACAATTGTTACACAGGAAATGTTCATCTTCAATATCGGAGAGTCATGGTAGAATTACCAAAATGTAACTCAGCCCAGGTGCAGGAACACAAACCAGCTCAGGAAGACAGGGGAGAGCAATATTCACTCCTTTTTGGTGCCTTATTGTTGCACTCTCTCATTCCATTGCTCAGTGACTGACTCCAAATGGGTTTGCACATCACCCTCAGTGACCCATCAGTGCCTGATACAGACATAAAAATGTCAGTCTGTCTTGCTCAAATTCTGTGCTCCCCACACATCCACAGTGAAGAATGATCTATCACGGAACAATCCTACATGGACATCTGCTCTGGAAAAAAGCTCACCTTTTATTTGATCTGTCATCAGCTGAGCAGCATGAGACAAAATGGGCTAATAAAAGAACAGGCTTTTTTTTCACTTCCAATCACTAGGGTAAGTGCTGCACGGAAGGATGTAACTAAGGCAAGAAAACCCTGTCTCTCACTCTGCGACACAGCAAAAGGAAGGTGTCATGCAGTTGAGTGGAGATGGCTCCTCCAGTCACTTTATCTCAGCTAGTTGGGTGCCCTTGACAACAGAAAAGTGACAAGAAGCTTTTCAAATATGTGCATCCACTTGCTGAGCAGCTTCTGTAGGGCTCTGGTTGTTAATCTGCGCTAGYGCCAATTGTCATCTGCCCTCACTAAAAGTAAAACTGGCAAAGTTATGCCTACACAAAAGTCTTCCCTGTTTGCTGTAAAGGCAGGTGAAAAAACCCACAGAGAACAAAGCAGACTCATGATATGAGTTTATAAACATGACAAGAAATGACTGTTCTAGGAAGATTTATGATCACACATCCTGCCAAATCCGTAAAATGCACTGGTAAACCCCAATGGAATTAAATTAGTAATGTACTACTGTATGACAATTGAAAAGCTACATTACCTTTGTTGTGCTGCTTCATAATAGAATCTAACAGTGCAGTACAGAACCCACAGCTGTTTCACATCAGTGTCACATTCTAAAAGTCATAAGAAAGCCTCTGCTCAGAAGAGGATCTCTGTACTGAAATCATCCAGCTAACTGCAGGGATAAAATATGTTTCCTAAAAGCTTTTGGAACTCAAATTTCAGTTCTCCCTGAAATATTCTTTAAGCAAGCACTGAATAGATACGTAGCACCTTTGTATGCAACTTTATACTCTTTTAGGGAAGACTGGGAAAGAGAAGTGTCAGACAGAAGTCTGTCAGCTTGCCACCCACCCTCACCTACACTGCCACATGTCTTTGCCAGTTTTGTGCCCCTGGATCACAGCCTGTTCATCAGTAAGCTCACAAATCATACTCATTTGTGATCTGTGTGGCTGCCCCACCTCCAGGGGCAGAAAACTGTCAGTCCTCTGTGTAGCTGTAGCCTCAGCAGGCCCTTGACTAGAATTAAAAGTCAAGCACTTTTAATTCTAACAATGGAAATTCAAAGTTAACAGAAGGTCAAGCCCTAAATTCTCTGTACCCAAGYACAGGAGTTCTCAATACCTTCATGCAGACATGAAAAATGTGTTATTACACTGAAGGAAGAATTTAACTTTGCTGCCTTTTGCCTWATGCAGTACAGCCATTGAGTGGTACCACAACTACAAAAGTACTGGGATTTGGTAGTGCTATTTTGGTAACAGCAACTGATTCTCTAAAGGTGTAAATTCAGCAGACAAAATGTTAAGTAACRTTTTGCAGGAATCAACCAAAACTAGAATGTCTATGGACAGACTTCCCTCTGGTTCAATTAAARTTAGTGGGGTTTGTCTTCACTTTATAATACCAGTGAAAAAAATGAATGTTTTATCTACCAGAAGTTGATAATGAAAAATTTCATTTGAAAAAATAAATGAGATTTCCCACAAAGGAGTATTTGAGGAAATGTTGGCCACAAGCCCTGGCCATGCTAAAAGAGCTGATTAGCAACAAGCTCTGACTTCTTACAGTAACTGTCTCTAATTTTTTGGGTTTTTTGCATCATCTACTTTCAAATCCACTTTTTTTTTTTTTTTTTTTGACAGGAAAGAGTCTGAAAACAGCATCAAGGTAAACCTGTAAGAATCTGTGCCTGCACTGAGGTACTCCAAACCCTTAAATGTCACCCATCTGAAAGCCAGTAAAAGAAGTAGGAATCTGTTTGGTTGATGAACGTCCATAGGAACTGCCAACAAAAACAACAAAGAGGAAAGATGAAGGCAGGTATCCATGTGACCTTAGTGTATCTCTGTCCAGCTGCTCTGTCTGGGTTCCATTACCAGACTTTTGTATCTTTACTGTTTCTCAAACAACCAAACAATGGTGTATTACAAGGTATTACAACAATAGCCAAATAGTCATTAACTGTAAGGAAGTTATATATCTCAAAGAGCATCATGACAATAGWCCCACCAGCTAGAAGCTCTCAGGACACCTCTGATATGAATTTTTTATGAATTTTAGAAATAAACAGATTCTGATAGTGGAAATAAGATTTCAGCCCTAATTCAAACCAAAAATGGGTCACTGCTGAATCTAAAAGAGTATCTGAATTGCCAATCAGGCCAAAAAAACACAGCAGTGGTAGGCTGCCAAAGTACCCAAGTTCCAGTGTGTTCTATTGAGCCCAGCTACCTAGAAGGTTTGATTTCAGCTCCCAGTTCTTTCCTTAATTTTCAGACTCCAGCCCCCACCTGCAATCATTTTACAGTGCATAAGATCCATCTGCATGGGTACAGTAAGACAGAAAACTGAATCCACAGGAATCCATTGACTTGTATGGATAGGCAGCAGAGGAATGATGCCTGCTCCTACAGCAACTTCATCTGTCAGCAAAGTCAGCAAAGCTTTCAATTTTGTAGCAGATTCTCAAAGTCAATCAGACTTTATAAACAGCTGGAAATAAATTCTCCAATCCCTTCCACTAGGCTAACCCTAAGCATAAAAGTAATAAGGCCTATTTTCAACGTAATACCTGAATTACATTGGATGATATGGATACTTCAATTGTTTGAATTTAAGAAACTGTCCTCAATTGTGAATTCTCCAAGTGTTCTTGGCAGGACATACAATGGACGTAAAACTTGGAGACATCCAAAGTATTTGATTTCATCACCTCACCTTGGCAATTTATTCAGCAATCTATTTTATCCAAACTAATGAAAATGTAGACAGAAGCACAGATATGGGTATGACCACTATAACTGAAAAAAGTCAGGAAAATAAATGCTTAGTTTTCTGGTTAACTCAGAAATAATTCAGGTAGACAGAGTGATAGACATATAYACAGACATAGAGAAAATGAGTATCATTGTCCAAAGGAATAAAAGCTTCATTCCTATATGATTGCTATTGCATATGTATGTTTTGTGCAGCTGGTGGTTCTTTTACATAAAAAAATAAGCCTTTGTATGTATCCTAAAAAACTGAAAATGTGTTCAAGTCAGTAGGAGTATGCACAGTGGAATTCGTCCTGCAATTAGCATTATATTAGAGAAAGAACACCACCCACAGACTCTGCAGGCAATGGTATAACAAAGGAGACATAACAACAAACACTGAATGTTTCTTGACTTCAAAGAGTTGAGATATACACCTACTTTTTTTGCAGTGAGTTGCTTTTTATTTTTGAGATCAAAACACAACAGTTACTAAGCAGTTCATCTGAAAAAAAATTCAGAACATTCTGAAAMTTTCTGTTCTTTGTGGCAAGCGTTGCATCCATGCTGTAGATTGCTGTGCCTGGATACTCCCTCCCATTCAAAATCTGAGKTATTTTCACAATGCTTACACGTTTATTTTTATGCAGAAGATGCAACTATTGGTATATCTGATGCTGTTCTAACAAATACAACAGATGGTAAAAAATGGTAATAGTCATKGAGATCTCACATGCCACAGCTACATTTCTTTACTTGTGTATCCTTTTATCTGACATTAATAATATTTTTCTTCAAATAACATTGAAAATTCCCACTTTGCTAGAAAAGTTACAAAACTCTTGACTGCATAGCAATATTTGAGTTTTGACAGTATATCAACTAGTCCAGCATACATACATTTTGATCCCCAGTTTCATGAAACCCAACTAGTTAGGTAAAAATCCATTAAATTAAATCCATGTCCGTATATACTTAATAAGAAACAATCTATGAGTAAGATTTCTCAGAGTAATTAGAGCTGTCAGTCCTAGTCATATAGAAAGTGTAAGTTTCAATGCAGATAAGAAATAAGTCTGTACACTGTATGCTGTCATAGATGCAAGTGGATAAAAGGTGACACAATTAAATTTATCAGCCCTACAATCTTCACTAAGACAAAACCTCATTAATGCCAAAAAGAGTTTCAATTGATTAAATACCATGATGTTGTGGCAACATCTGGGTGGTTACTTCATTTATCACAAATTACTTGGATAGAGTTTTTAAATATTGTAACTTAGGATGTTCTGCAGGTCATCTCAAATGACATTTGGCAAAATGGAATTCAGTTCTCACAGAAAAAGTCTGGGCCTCCTTCATCCTGAAAAGCAACACAACTGCAATGACTTTTCCAGCCCCAGAAATTTATCTTACACCTTAATTCACCCTGTACCAAGTCTCCTTGCGTCTCTCTTCATTCCCTGGGATTTTACTGATGAACTTTAAAAGGAGACTCAGACTTTGCCAGCAGCAGCAGCACAGGGTACCCAGTCAGAGAAACCTGTACATCACACTCAGGCAGTACACAGCACCCTTCCGAGAGCCTGAACAGTCAGAGCAGGCTCTGCCATGCAAATTGAGAAAAAGTCACTCAYATGTAATGACAGAGAGATAAAAACAAAACTGACCTGATCTGTCGAATGAATCATCAAATACAACTCTGCAGGTTTTCCCRTTATTGAGGATGGTCTTAGCTGCACCAGGATCATAACTAGCAAACCATGGTAGTAGAGAACTATCATAATGCACCTCTTTGTTATTGATTTCAATCGGTGACTGATGACGTCCTTTTGCAAAAGGGTAATTTTTGTGCCACTGATCTGGTCCTACAAAAAAGTAAAGAAAATAATCAGGAAAATCTTTCCCAGAGAGATATGAATTATACTTGTTACAATTAACACAAGCTTGGCTTTGCTAAAGTATAGAACATAATTTAAGTGCATTAATAAGTAATTGCCTAGTTGTTATTCATGCCCTGTCAAGAGTTTCACTGTATAAAAAGCAACTAGATTGATTTCTAGCTGGAATACTGGATACTTAAGTCCTTCAACTGAACCTAAACTCTTACAGCAACCTCAGGACTGACAACTAGAATGATAACATGCCAAGGAAGAAAACCAGAGGTATATACTCCACGTCCAGCAGCAGATAGAAATGTGATGGGATATACCCAAATGATTGAAATATGTAGCCATTTGGAATGAGAAAGGGCCACTGAACCCTGGACGTGCCAAGAATTTGAAACGTGGATTTAATTATCATCATGGTTTTACCCAGAAGTTCATGTGGAAAAAGCCTGACCAATGCTGAACAGTTCCTCCTGCAGCAGAGGAGAGAGCAGGAACAAGACACCACCAATACCCCAACCTCTCCAGGCAGGCAGGGCCTGCAGCCCAGCACTCTTCCTGCATTAGGGCTGGCCTAAATTGGWCATATTGCTATGTCCAATTTTAATTTACATTAGCAGTAGGAAAACTGACTTTATTTAACTCAAAGACCCCCTGCCATTGACCTCTCCCTCYGCCAGCTTCGCCTCTTCCGTGCCTGCGAGCGACAAGCGAGCGGCCTCGTCCCCGCCACCTGCAGAGCCCCGGGCCCGCCTGGAGCCCGTATCCCCGCCATGCTCCCGCGGGAAGCGGGGTCCCCGTTTCGCCCGGGTTTCGGTGCCGGGAGGAGCGGGCCGGGCGCGGCCCCTGCTCACCGTTGTCGCTGTCGTAGCCCCAGGGGTAGTAGTTGGGGTTGATCATGGTGCGGTGCCGRCGCCGCGCCCCAGCCTCTGCCGGCGGCTCTGGCAGGACGGCGGCCTCGCCTCACGGCGGCTTTTTATAGACTCCCGCCAAATCCATGCCCGTCCCCGCCGCCCGACGGCYCCGGGAGGGCCCCGGGAGCCGGGGGCGGGGAGAGCGGCGCTGCCTCGGACCGCCCGCCCTGCTCCCGTTGTCCCCCGGGAATGCGGGGGAAGGAACGGCCGGGACAGAGCCGGGAATGCCCAGCGAGGGGAAAGGGCTGCTGAGGGMGATGGGAATACAGAAAAGCACCAATGTGCAGCATTAGGCACAGGCAATGTAGGAATAGTTTTCAAATTCAAGTAAGACAGGTGCGCATCCATGCGCGGACACGCAGCCAGATCAAGCAGGGAGCTTTAGCCGGGCTGGCTGCTGAAATGAAATGTGCAGGTCCAGGCAGGCTGGCGGCGCCTTTCATGGCTGYTTGTAGAAAGCCTCTTCTGGCGTGAGGCCTGTGCGGTTCGGAGGGGCTGGGTGTCTCCCCAGGAGGCCGCGCCGGAGCCGTGTTTCCCTCCTGGGTGTGTGGCACAGCCCTGATCCAGGGGCCAGCAGGGGGTGAGAGGATGAGTCCAACAGCTTTTGTGCAAATGGCTATCACAGGTTCACACCCTTCCCTAGGAAATTCCCGTGTATTCGCCTGGGTTCCAGCGCTGCTCCCTGCTGTGCGGTCTCCCGTTGCCTTCATAAACAGCTTCCCTGCAAAAATTCAGCGGCATTAATTGCTCCCGCCTTTAAAAAGGTGTTGCTTCCTCTGCTGCAATGTTTCTTGGTAAATGGAAATCATTAAGCTAGCTATCCAGTTCCTGCCAGCTCCAGACAAAATCGTTATTATCAAATTAAGCATAGGATTTGTTTGTTTTGCTTCAGCTCTAATTCTCCTTTCATTTAGCAGGGTGTTAYGCATCAGATTGCACTTAAAATTGTAAGCATACTTGCTAGCAGACATGTGTTCCTTATGTGACACACAGAAATCAAACGACCTCTAAAAATATTTGTTACTCTGACACACAGAGAATTGCCAGATGAGATAAAGACAGAGGTTAGCACCAATGGTGTAAAATGGATGAGGGGCTGACTAAGTAGAAGACAAAACACTAGATTGAAAGATGAATGACTGTGATTTAAATTTTAGAAGACTTTCTGTATAAGAAGGATTGAGTTTATTTTACTTGCTTATAATGAAGTGAGCTAAAAACGTACAAGTTGGTTGAAGAAAAATACAAATGGCACAGGATGGAAGTGTAGAGTCATAGTGCAGAAAAAATCAGTATCCCTGAWTGTTGTGTAAACTACAGTGGGTGATACTTCGTAGCTGAAGGTGCTACACGGTGGTCTTGAATCATAGCCCTAGCTGAAAGATTTTTTTTTATATGAAGAGGAAGTGAAAGAGAAGGAAGAGGAGTGGGTCTGTTGGTGATAACATGTCAAAAAGCACTACCRGGCAGGAACTGCTCACAGAAAAACCCAGGAGCAAACCAAGGACATGTCACTGGAGCTGAAGAGACCCTGGTGTGACCTCTGATCTGTTGGCCTCATGAAGCTGAATTACGATGAATTGCAACAGGTGCAGGGGGACAAGGCCATTAAAGAGCCTCTTTTATAAAATGAGACTATAAAAGATTAGTGTGCTTTGCATAGCAAACAAATGTTAAGAGAGTAAGTGACAGCTGTCTTTCTATGCACTTCATCAGAGAGGTAAACACCAACAAATTGGAAGAGTTATTGAAGCTAAAGAGAAGTGTTAGCTAAGGAACAATTACATATAACTTTGCCATGAACAATTTGAGGCAAGATAACAAATCAAGGTTTGGAATCACCCAAGGTATTCCAGTGACTTTGCGGTATKAGAAGTGGAGACATGGACAAGGTACACAGGAGCTTTTTATTTATGTCTGACAGAGCACATACTATTTCCCACCTCTTCCCCAGTTTTCACTTCCATTTCTGAGCATCTTCTCACTGTCATGATCCAAAGACAAATGTCCAGATAGAGAGCATGTGACATAAAAGTACCGTGTCTTTTAAACTGACTTTAATGTGCAGATTTGAGGTTGTACTTTAYGGCCTGAGTAGGAAGACTCAGGAAATTTTAGATACTGTGATTTCTGTCCTGAGCTCTCATGCACAGCAATTTTTCAGAGTCAGCGTGCGTTCTGAACTCCTTGACATTTAGATAACCTAAAAATGGCTGTGGAAAGAAAGAAGGAGCAATCTAAGAAAATATTTTAACATTAGACACTTTAATTCAGACCTTTAAAGCAAAWAAATTATTTCTGAGGAAAAACAAATGTCTTTTGTATATCTGCTTTCACTGAGCTCTTTTTCTCTGAGACTTGAGGGTCGTCAAGAGGACAAAGTGAGACAGGAGGTTTTCTTCTGGCTTCTTCTACTTTGRTCTTCTTCCTAATTCAAAACAGTGTTCTTATCCCTTTCCTCTGGATTTACTCCTTTCCCCAAGCCTGAGTATCCTGTGTCCATCAATACCTCTCTCCAGATAAAATACTCACTTCATTCTCAGAAAAGATCTGTGTGGAATCCCTTAAAACACTGTTMTTCTCTGCCAGTAAAAAGCAAGCCTTTAAAAGTCTTTGTTGGGCTCTTGATTATTGAACGTGGTCTGTACATGAGAAGTGTTTTAAGAAAATGCACAGATGGCATAGAGGACAAGGTCAAGATTGAATTTGGTCTCAAGCAGATGTGGTCTAAAAGGAGAAGGGAAGCAGCTAGTTAATCAGGAACACTAGGAGTAGTTCATGGTTACAAAGCAGAATAATGAGGGAATTAGAAATAGGATTCCAGGATTCTWGATAATTCACACCATGCACAAAAATCCCTATAACCTTGACTTCCAACAAGTTTTGTTGTTCTTATATCTTGATGAGATACAGAAAGTTATTTCAGGGCAGACCACAGGTTACAATTCGGCGGGTCCCCTCTCTGTGTAATAATTCTAATAAATCTACTGGTGCTTTAAATAATGTTAAAGTCAGATTTATCAAAAAAATGTAAGACAGGCTTCGTCGCTAATTTTAAAATGATTTGAAGGACAATCATTGAGTTCAGAAATGAAGATCATTCAGGAAGTGAGATTCAAATTCACCTCACAGCATCTGTCCATGAAAAAATAAACACACAARTTCAATACATATTCCTATAAGGTTTCTAGTTAGTTAGCCATTATGGTGCTGCTGCAAGTACTACCTAGATGGCATATATGCTGAAATGTAAGTYTCCATTGAAGTGTGGATCAATCTGCTCATGTGTGCTCCAGCACTGAGTAAGAATGATGTCATTACTTCATAAAAGCAAAGTTTGCATATTGTGAAAATCCCACAATTTCATCACTTCTGTTCACTTAGGTATAGTTTATATTAATTTGTATTGAATTTAAAATGGAAGTCAGAAATGAAAAGGACTAGTCAAGTGTTAAACAGGTGATTAAGTTTACCAGAATAATTATCTAAAGATTGTATAAACCTTTTATCCTCAATCTTCAGTAGTAAGTGATATGATAAAATTCTTAGTCTTAAGATCCAAACACACATAAGGAAGATTGTGGGTTTCTCTTCCCCTTTCCTTACATGTCATGGAGAAGTGCTTACAAATGCTTCTGCTGTGTCAGCAAACTAAAAACTCTGAGGAACATGGTGGGAAGGTAGATCTGCAATTTTGAGGATCCATCAGCCAAAGCCTTGATACTACTGATGGTGCTGGGGACAAAGATACGAAAATTACTTCCAGAAATAGATGAAGAGGTTGTGTTTGCTCATGTTTCATAACTCACTTCCAGAGGGTGGAGGAGGTTGCTATTTCTAGCAATCCTGACATAGCGATTCCTCCCAAATGACTTTATTTAGGCTTTGCTCAAGGGACCAGGAATTAGTGCAAGATCCTTGACTGATTAGCAGACTATCACCTCTATATATTGTTTCCATCCTTCAGGATTATTCACTTCTCCTTTAGGATGCATAAGACAGAAGATCATTAACACAAGAGCCTGTAGTCTCATTTTGACCAAGTACAAGGATAATTCCTGTTCAAAGAGGCAAAGGCGCATAGTTGGCCAGGAGATTTAGGTTGGGCAGTTATATTTACTTCTCAGACATATGCTTGGACTTTACACTTCAGATAGATATTTTTCCACATAATACTAATCACCTTTAAAACTAGGGATTTGACAGTGGGGATGGAGAAATGTTTGAAGCTTATTCTGAATTTAGGTACAGAGCATAGACAAATGTGCTTCATTAAAARGCTGTTCATTCAAATCAGATTGATACATTCTCAATCTAAGAATGACTGTATTTCTCTGTAGTGTAATTGTGTCATCAGTCCTGGATTTAGATGCGTAATTCCAAAACTCATCAGATCAGAATGTCTAAATTTTGCTTTGATTATAAATGTAAAGGTAAATTTATTCTTTCAGGTTATCTCTGTATGTCCCACACATCTGAGCAACTATGATGCTTTCATGTCTATCTACAAAAATTCCACATTCTGTCATTTTGCTGAGAAAATGATAAAGTAGAGAGAGAGCTCTAACACAAGCTAGCCAGACAGAGGGTCAAGTTACAGAGTCAGTGAAAAGACTTAATGTGTAACCATAGAAGTTAATGAATTGCAGCCACCTTCTTGCATAACGGAAGAGTAAAGTTTAGGAAAGTTCTGTAGTACTTTGTGATTTCTGTTATGAGGTCTTGGAAGAATCAGCATTTGCTGCTTTAGGTTATTACAGGATTCTCATCCAAATAATCTTGTTCCTTGTATGTTTTTTATTTAGAACTAAGTGAAAAAAGAGATATAGTGATTGAGAAAAAATTATTAAAACAGAAAAATTATTCAAACAGTAAAAACAGAAAAATTCATTTATTTAAACAGAAATTATTAAAACAGAAAAATTCATTTTCCATTACCAGTTGGATCAATAGAAATTTGCAAGTAAGATCAGACCTATTTTTCATCACATGCTACCACTTACGTAGCACAACCCAGCTCCAGTTTTGGCTTTTTCATAAAAACACTGATASAAACTGTGTCCTTAATTCAAGCATTCTGTCCCAGTTGTTTTTTTTTTATTTTATTTTTTTCTTTGCCTCTTCCTCCTTATCCTACTTTGTTTGTACAAAGAGAACAAGGCAATGGAAAAGCATTGATCTCAGGAGCTGAGCCTTTGCCAAAAGGCCATACTTACTAAGGCCATGCTTGCTTGTCTAGTTATTTCTTCAAGAAATGGAGAATGCCAGCTCACCCTTCTATAGCAGTTTAACCCTCAAAATAAACTTTTAACATGGTATTTACAAAATGCAGCACAAGACTAGAAGGATGCAAGACTAGAAGGGACAGAGAAGAGATCTGTGGGAAAATAATCCAAGCTATTTGGGCTTCCCAAATTGCAAGTAATGAGRGTACAGCAGGTATTTCACACGATGTTCAGAGCATCGAGAGCCCTTGAATGTTAATTTTTGTGATGAATATACATAACAGCTTAGGTAGAAGGAATTTGAAAGTCCTCTGACTATTTTGTGGATCACCAGGAGAGAGCAATAAAGTCATACTTAATATACCACCAGGGGAAAGGAATGAAGGCCCACTTCATAAGAATGGCTATCAGCTGCTTCTAAAGGAAGCAGGCAAAGTTATCTATAGTTTTACGTGAAGAAAGGAAGATGCAAAAATAGTTCAATTGTTTGACCTTTATTGAATATAAACACACAAAAACTTGAAAATCAGCTGTTCACAGCCAGAAGAGCGATTGGAAGAAAAGACACTAAGCAGACGTTTGTCATTCCATTGTTATAAGTCAACACAGTGGAATATTGCTGCTAGAAATGACATGATCTTTTAGGAAAGTGAATGAAACACCGCTTTTTAAAAGGATGTACTCAGAAAGTGACATTTTAGTCTTGCATCTGTACATGAAACGCAACCAATTGGAGTAAAATCACAGTGTTGTTAGTTCCTACTGAGCTGGTGGTCAGTTGCAGTGCTACAAGTAGGTGTGCTCTTCAACCTGAAAAATATGAATATGCAATAGAATAGAAATAGGAGGGAAATGTGCTGACAAATGGGAGGTATTTTAGTACCTGTGATACATATATGAGCTAGCCTAAAACTAACCTAGAAAGATCCAAGCTCAGAACTGTGGCRTATTTCAAAGTGTTTGGATCAGCATCACATAAGCCAGTTGGCTGAATGTTATGACATCATGTTGATGACATTTCTCTCTGCTTGGAAGTAATGTGATAACGATGGAATGGGCAGCGCTGTAGCACTCTGGGAGCCTAAATAACTCTGCAGTTTTCTGTGGATCAAATAAACAGACAGATGGTCACACCAGTTAATACTGTTCTGCCCAGCTATAAACTGAAAGTCTTCCCTATTCATCTTCCCAAATAGGCATATTTACTGATAAATCACTGAGTGATTTATTGGCCAAGCAGCAAGACAGAAGAAGGAAATAAAGGGAAGAAGAGGGTTATGAAGCCTCTCTTGTGTCATAAGGAGAATAGCCTGGACAAGGGACATATGAGGCTCTTGTTGTAAGGAGAATGTGAATTAAGCATGGTAAATGGGTTACTGAGACTGGTATGAGTCCTTGGGACAGGCAGAAATGAGAAAGGGGGCCAAGTGGTAAGGAACAACCATGAAGAAAAAAAGTGAAAAAAAATATTTGTGGTACAAGAATTATTTGCTTGTTGCCAGGAGTCCATAAAACAGAGAGGAGAAAATGAAGGAMGATTACCATGTCTATGAGTAGAGAAGTGACAAGACTAGATGGTAAGGTCAGTAAATACATCCTGTAAAAGTACTGATGCATTGGTAAAATGCTTCAGTATACACAGAGTCCTCATCCTTGAAATTTTGTATACCTATGATCAAAAAGACACAAGTCAAACAGATAATGACAATTTAGATTAACTTTATTCAGATTCGATGAACAAGATTTGCTGCACCATTATTTTTCTGGAAAGAAACTTCATTTTTCTTATTATTGCAGAACTTTAATGACCTGAACAATGGCRCAAAATATACCCTCAGCAAGTTTAAGGATGAAATCATGAACCACTATCCAGAGGAGCCCAGACATGCTGAAGAAACAACCTGACAGGAGCCTGAAGCAGTTCAACTAAGGCACTGCAAAATCCTGCACCTGGGGAGGATGGGCTGGGGCTGATTGGCCAGCAGGCACCTTTGTACAAAAARATGTGGAGATCCTGGTGGAGAACAAATGAGTGGAGCCAGCAGTACGCCTTTGCTGTGGTGCACACTGAGCTGCACTAACACAAGCGTAGCCAGCAGGAATAATGATTTCCATCTTCAACACTTGTGCAAGTAGTTCTAGAATCCAATTTTGAGCCTGCTATTGCAAGAAAGACGTTGACTAAGCATTACAAGAGCAGTGGAGGGCCTGCAAGACAGTGGGCTGGAGCACCACAGGCAAGGAGAAGCAGAGCTCACTAGATTTGCTCAGTCAGTAGAGCAGGCTAAGATATACTTGCATTAACTGTGTTTCAGTGCAGTGCCAGACTTCAGAGCAATTGCACCAAATTACAGAACTGCTTTGRCATTATTGTTTTGTGCCTTATGCAAACATTAATATAGTCTACCTTTCTATTTTTATAAGGAATGTGTGGAATATAAAAAAGCAATAAAGAAGCTGCAGAAAACACCATATTGTTTTGCAGTGGGTTGCACATAGCATGCCTGGCACTGTGCAAAGGGCATTCACACAGTGCTTTTAATTGGGCATGCCATAGTTGGTGTGGCATGTTACAGCCAAGAAGCCAGTTTGTCATATGCCTTCCACTTCACTGAAATTTGTGCCAGGCAATGGAAAACATGGTAGGCATGAATGGAAACCTATCAACAGCGAGATCTTTGTCTGCCAAAATAAGAAAAATGACACACTGAGTTGAATTATTTTGCTATTATGTCACAATCCCCATTTCCCCCCACAGTTTCTATTGTCAAGGAGCTGACAGTTACAGACTAGGAGTATATAGCTCTATAAAATATCTTTCTGCCAGGATTTATTATGGTTTTGTTGCTACTCATCTACAAAATCAAAGAATTGCTATAGCACACTCTGCTCCACCAGTTACATTATTTAAGAGGCCACGTAGACAAAAATCTATCCTGAAATAAGAAAAAGAAGGAGTGTATTTTGTTAGTATCGGTATTTTTGTCACATTTGTAGGTAAAAACTTTTATACATGGATAAGCCAGAAATAAAAGCCCAAGTAAACCTATCTAGATGAATGTTAAAAATGTGTTGGCACTCTTGGCTGGAATGTGGGTAAAACACTTGGCCTATTTCAGCATGTGTTCCCATCTACCCACTTTGCAATGCAGTGCAGCTACAACACATAATTGTGAGCTCATTTGGATACTTTCTGAATGCCATCCAGGCATTTCTGTCAACTGCATTGTTTTGCCTGCTACCTTTCAATTCCTTTCAAAGCCCTGGAAAATACTTGCATCTGCAAACACACACACACACATATCACCCAAGTTTAATTGTGAAGCCAACAGGTTCACTGCAGTGACTGTAGTTTAGGTGAAACCACTGCAGTGTGCCCAAGAAATGTATTACTTGATGGGTTGGGAAGCACCTTAGGGATAACAGCTTGCGTCTTTGGCACAGTTGAGATGGCAGTGCAGGATAATCCAGAAACACGCATTTCTGTAGAAAGATTGCACCTGCAAAAATCTATATGGTGACGAGATGGGTCAACCAGATAGCTGCTTCGTGCAGGGAACTAAAGAATACCAGGGAATTTTGCAACTCTGTCTGCCTGCTAGGACAAAAAAATCCAACAAGTCCACATTGGCTCTGCCAAGTTCAGTTTGCAGTCTGCAGTGACCATCTCCCATGGAAAGAAAAGCAGCCTGTTCTGGACCACACATGGGKAAGCAAGAAGGCATTGCCAAGAGAAAGGTGGAAGGTGCCCCCCAAATCCTGCATCCATGAGGCAAAGTCTAGAACRGACCCCGCTGCTAGAGACAGCCCTGGCACAAGTCAAGCAGTAAGACAGCCAWTGGGACTGGCTGGCACAATCTCTGTAGATCTTATCAAGTACATGCAATGAAGCACAAGGAGAAAGTGTGTCCATAGCAAGATCTGATGCTTGCTGTATAACACTGATTCATAGATTATTTTGGAAACATAAGCAAGAGGGATTTCTGGGCTGTGGCCAGTGTAATCATGTATATGGAGATGGGCTTAGCCTGATGGTGAAGATGCTGCCATTTCCTTCCCCAGTTGAAACCAGGGGTGTTTTCCAAGTGAAGTAAGTGTAARTAAGTAATTTGCATGCTTTAATTAGTGTCCATGCAGTAATGGAAAAATTAGCCAGATCATAAATTCCAGCAACTGCTAACAGGATAGATGGATTATACAGAGATTCCCTGTGACAAGGCACAGACGGGAAAGCTTCTGCAGGTAATACTGCCTTGTGCCCTCTCCATCTGGGCTGTTTGGCAAAACTCCACATCCTAGTTTAAGATTATGTGAATGTTCTCACACATTCCCTTCACCAGTTCCAACTAGGGAAGCTTGACATTTTTGTGCATCAGATAGACTACAGAGTGAATCAGAACCTGGAGCAAGGAGATGTTCAACAGCTTGTCTTCTTCTGTCTGGTTATAAGCAGGCACTGCTATGATGCTTATTTACTGGTCACAAAAGCTTCTCTATGCTTGCATAAATGGAATTCATCTACTCCTTGAGTTCCCTTGCTGACATGGAAATATGTGCACCCACATTCATGAAGTCTATCCAGGCTACAAATTTTAGTGCATGTCTTTTATTCAACAGCTCAGTCACAGTAAATATTGCCAAGTGAAGAGATGGCTCGCTTGAACAGGTGTGTCAGGAGCTGGACCCTACATCCTGTGATGTGAAGATACAAATGCAAATAATGGATTCACTGTTTACTTTGAAGTTTTATTGTTCTATGCATATTGTGAAGTTGTTCCAAGAAGATCTTTTTCAAATCATGAGGCTTCATTTCCTGATTGAAGACATTTCAATACAGTAAGGAGAAAAAAGAGAGAGCTCTAATAGAGTGTTGCTTTTGGTTCAGCATTTAAATACACAAAAAAAACCCCAGCAAACACCAAAAACACCATGTAAAAAAATGGCAAACCCTTCCATTAGATTCTGTAAAAAGGGAACACTGTGCTTCCAGAAAGGGCAAGAGAGACTAACTAGGACAGCCAAGCTCGGCAAAGTAGCAAAAGCCACAGRTTTTGTCAGAATTCCAAAATGGCAATTTAATGGCAATGCTTACTTTTATTAACTTTAACTAATACAATTTTAATTTTTGTATGCAATTAAATATGAACCATTAAAAGATCAAATTGATTGAAACCTAAACYAGAAAGCAAATCTCACTGTAACTCAGATCATATCCAGGATAAAAGATCACAATCAGAGCCCAGCAAGGAGTTGCTTTTATAGAGAACTGCCAGTCAAGATTGTCTGCAGCAGACTTATACCTCCCATTACCTTTAAGACGAGGAGAAGATACTTGTATACACAAGGTATACAGGGGTTTTGAGGCTGTGGGAAGAACATATAGAAAATCTGGTTGGAAATGTTTGAAATATTTTATGGGATTTCTTACACTGGCATTAAAATAGTCTGATGATGAACACCAGTAAAGGAACATAATTATTTTCGCTATTAATTAATACTGTACCATATTTATGGTGTGTAATTTTATGTAAGTCCTGGCACAATTATTACCTTAAAGGCAGAAGAAATGTTCCAAATCCTCAGCATTATTTAKATTACATGGGCTCTCTCCCTTTCACAGAATTTTTCAGTGGTGGAAGTTACAGCAAAATGCTCCAAGACATTAGGCATGGAAAGGATTGTTTCTAAACTTGCATTCCCTACCTTTCCCAACAGAGACAATGAAATCAGTGTTTCAATTATAGATCTTACACACTATTGGGCAACAAATCAACTTTCATCTGTTTATTCAAGGGTCAGTAGCATTTGCTTAGCTGTAAATTTAGATAGGCTGCTGACACTGTTGCCATTTGTTGCTCAATGATGTATGACAAGAAAAAATATTTGATGATTATACTCTTTCTCCAGCAGAGATTTATTACATAGACAATTCACRACATTGTGGGAATTGTCTTAAATTAGGGTGTAATGGCTGGTAGCCTGCAGTGTTAAGAAAAAAAAAGTCACTATTCTCTGAAAGATGTGAACCTTAATGGAAATGTCTTTGTTTTTTAATTCAGTGTAGAAATTATCATAAACATGAAGGATGACTGAGGCATGCAATGAGAAAAAGACTATGTAGACTGAAATTGCTATTCAGCCAGGGTATTGCTAGTGTGGAGGGTCATGTATCCTGCAGTCTTGGTCTCATAATTACTCAAATCAGGAASCAGTTCAGTATATACCAGTGGGAGATTTTCACCTCTAACTCCTCTTACCTTGTGATAGAATTCTCTGGGACTTTAGGAGTGGAATTATCTGGACTATTCTCAGCCTGTGAAAACAAAAGCACTTCCTTACACAGACTTTGCATGAATAAACATGCTGACAAAATACAGAAAATTTTTAGACAGAAATTAATACCAGTCCAGTACTATTAATATTTATCTAAACACCAGATCCTGTAGCTCAAGAAGAATTTGGATTAACTGCATTTTTTTCAATGCTCAGTTACTTGTGCAGGGCTAGAAGAATTTGCACGGCCCAGGCCKCCTGTTAGCTGAAAGTGATGTCAGGAAGGTGACTGTTGAAGAACTGGCTCCACCGTGTGGGCTTTGGAAAATGACCATCTCAAGCAAAGCGAGAAGCAGCATCCTTCGCTTAAGTTTTCAGCAGGAATGTTTGTGTTGTCTATGAGKTGAAGGTAGGATTACACATGGCAATGTCAGTTTAAAAAAAGAGAAAAAAATTAATGGGAATTGGAAGAACTAAAAATCTTAATCTAGTAAAGGTGTATTATCTCCATCATAAAGAYCTGAGACAACTGGTCCATGGGCTTCCTGGTCTAGTGCAGCATGGAAACTGGTCTAACTGCAGGAAGGAGTTTCAAGTTCCTCAACAGTTGTCTGACAGATCTTCTGCAAGATACTAGTAACAATCAGAGTGACAGTGTGCTACTCAAATTTACCAAAGGCATGTTTTTTCCTTACACCTACTGCATATTCTGCTTACTGATGGCATGAAAGGACTGCAAAAGCATGAGTTAATGYCAGCCTCTGACTTAAAGAATTAGTGGCAGAATCAGTGAGATTTACTTTGAGAATTCCCATGCAGATAACATTCGGKCAGTGCTCCTGCTTGTGCTAACTACAGGCGTGGTTAATTAGTGACTGTAACCTTTCTTTTGCATACCTGGTGGCATCATTGCCTCCAGCCTTCCTGTTGGATTTTCCTGTAGAGAGGCAGGATGCTGTCTCCAGGGAGATCTTGTGAATAGAGTGCTCAACAGAAGGGTTGCAATTTATTATGCCAATCTTTTTGTTTTCTGAAGCAGAGACAACTCCATCTGTATGAAGTTTGCTCTGCTGTCCTACTTGATTTACCATCTCACTTAATGGTAATTTTCATTCTCACATATATTAATATATTCCTATTAACCCTTCTTTATTTGTACTCATGTTCTTCACAGTTGTCCTTATTGAAAGTGAGGTATTAATTTAGACTGTGGACTTGCATCTTCACTTCATCAGTTTGCAGAACAAATTGCATTTCTTTCTTCTCCATCCTCCTGTTTTACAGAAAATTTTCCATCTACTCTGTATTTTTTTTCCAAATAATGGTCTAGTGGGRGGTGTCCTCACCCATGGAAGGTGTTTCAGCATGGAGACTAGAACTAGATGGTCTTTAAGGTCCAGCTCAGGCCTAGGATTCCACAAGTGTTTTGCTCATTTAAGTTCATGGACATTCTTGCAAGTTTTGTGCTATTCAGTCCAAACATAGTTGAAATTTTCGATAATAGCAATACCGTGTTGGTGTTTATTTTCCCAGTAATATCACAAGTTCTCCATCTGTATTCAAATCTGTTGATGTGTTTTGATGAACACAAAACTCTGCAGTTTTTCTGTCTCTCCCTCACAAATAATCCTGAATATGTTAATTTAATTTTATTGCACTTTTTTGCAAATCAACATGTACAGCAGCCGTAAACTGAAAAGAAGATGCTTTAAAAAATATGTTTTTCAAAAAAATCTTGAGTCTGATTTGCTCTCTAATTCATCATTGATTGTACATTAGCCTTTTGGGGGAGTGAGGAATTTTACAAAAAGTTCTATGAAATTCTTGGGAGTGAGGAATCTTATAAAATGTTTATTAAATTATTGGGCTTGGAAATAAAATAATTCATGAATACATGCTTTGTGCTCCAGTATTGAAAAACATAAATGCCAGAATTCATTGAGATGGAAGGCAGACAGACAAGGTAGAACACAAATCATACAACTGCTCCCTTTGCTGAGACATGGGACAAAATGCCTCAGGAAGAAATAGATACTGTTCTATTTTGTCCAACTGCCTGACAATATGAATGTTCYTCACCACTGATTACTCAGCAGAAAAACACCAGCAAGGACATCCAAGAGCATCTTTCTTTGAGRTACRGAAAAAAAAGAYGCATGTTCATTTCATTTTGTAGTCTACTACAAAAATGAAAATATATTATGAATAAGAATATGAAAATTTTTATTAAAAAAATGCAGCATCATAGCTGGTTGTACATGAGTGCCACACCAGGAATTCACAGTTCAGTTACAAATTTACACATGACTGAAAGATGGGGGTACCTGTTTCAGTTAGTGAAGAAAAGCTTTGAAACTACAGGAATAAGTTTTTAATTTTTCTAGWAATTTCTCGCATGAGATGTGGGAAACCGGGCAAGTTTTTGTCAAAACCTCATCTGTGGTAATCAATGTGAATCACTTGGCTGCCCTGCTGTAATTATTATATACATTATGGGCACGAAATTCATAAGGATTTTTACTGGGTTTGTTTGTTTGTTTTCTCTAAGATACATGGGGCAGCAGGATTAGAATCCACACATTCTGATTTTGTCACCAAGGTAATCAATGCTGACCTACACTATTCATCAAAGGAAGAAAGGCAGTGGAACAAAACTGTGTGCACTTTATTCTTCAAGGGAAAAAAACTGTAAAGCATGTTTTCAGTGAGGCTGATGCTTTTGTGTAATAATAGYTTGAAGAGATAATGGCATCAGAGGAGGTTCATGTGGAAGCAAGATAAATTTCAGACTGTATTTTCCTTTTTACCAACATACAAACCAAATGTTTSTTGTTGGAACCAAAACCACTATTTCAGTAGTTCATAAACTTCTGCCTATTCTACCTTTCAAAAGCAGTGGAGGAAACACACAAACCAAGAAAAGTGCACTCATTGTCTGCTTGGCAGCCAGTTATTCTTTAACAAGTTTGTGTGCTTCAGAAGTATAAACTAATGAGGAATTTTCAGAATTATGTAACATTTCAGCTGATTGATGTGCTTCTTGTCCTAAACTCCAACAGCTAAAACRTACTAAAATGTCTGTTCCCCTTGGATTACAAGCATATATATCAAAGAAAGGAGGAGCAATGTTTTCTACTAAGTTTTTGCTACTTTCAGTCATCACTTAGCATAAAAACAGCAAACAATTTTTTTTAATTTAAGTCAATTTATTGATTCTCTCRAGACATAAAAGCAGTTATTGCAAGTGCAGACCACTAATCTTTTTTTATTGCCTCAATAACAAGAGATTAAAACATCACAGTCAATGGCTTTTAGGTCGAAAGATTCAAACCCTTGTCTCAGTTGTGTTAAAATCTTCTCATCATCAAGATCAACTGCATATGGATGTGAGAAGACATTTTGCACRTAAGACATAATACAGTAGAAAAAAAATGTTGCTTATGAGCTTTCKGTAGTAACATTTTTATGTGTTGAGAAGATTTACAGACCCAAGAGTTTAAAGAAGATCTAAGGGACTCCTAAAATCAATACCCTTGCAAGTGCTGCACTCATAATATCAAAAGCTGATCTTCTGTTAAAATTAAGCCAGWGCCAAAACATTTGTAAACAGGATTCAATCAATACTTTAGCTTCTATTCACATGAACTTAGTTTTTAAAAAGAAACTGCTTTATACTAAGCAAAATACAATCCTAATAAACTAAAATACTAAGTTTCARTGGGATTTTAGTATTCCTTAGAACAATTCTAAATGACTAAAAAGGATCAAAATCTGCCCTCAGTTTAATTTCTGGGTTCTCACTGAATTGTACTGSTAATAACAGCAGAATTTGTCCAGTGCTGCCCATTCATTACTTCCCTGTTGGAGCACCCTTTTTCTAATAAGTGAAAATGAAATAATTAAGAAGAACTGGGAAATGCCTATTCCAGCCATTTGTAGTCTGTTTTTTTCAGACCTTGACATATCCCTTATAAATGCTGCTGTGAACATGTTTGTGGCAACATCTCCAGAAGAACACTCACTGCTACCTACAGTRCCATTCCTGTGAGTTACAGGAACACAGAGAACCCAGAAGCTGCCTGTGCAGTGGGAWTTATGCACCACCTTTGACCATCCAAACTCCTCTATGTCCAATACTGAATAATCACCTGGGTGCTGAATAGAATGTAGATCTTTATTCACATGATCTCTGTGTGGGTTCAACCTAGATGGTACTTGTACACTGAAATGATGAGGTGTACATGATGAAGGACATGGGATGTTGATATAGATGTTTCTGTCTGCCAGTGATTCCTTGCTTGGATCATATTTGAAAGCTGATGTGTCTCCCCACAAAGGAACTGAGCCAAACAGAATCCATTTATATTTTCCAGCTACARAGTCAAATAAACAAACACTTAGGTGACTTAATCTGAATTTTTCCCAAATGACACATATGAATCAWCCAGCAAGATCCTTTCCATATGCAACAAAATCCCTAATAGGCAAAACTATTAAGGTGTCAAATATAGAAAGCAGGCAGAGCATCAAAAATCCATCATTCTGGGAGATAGCATAGAGCAGCAGAAGAAAGGCACTTCTCCCTCAGCAGTACTAAAGCTGGTATACTAAATACAAGGCAATGTGACACCAGCAGGACTCTACACTGGGTGGGTGAAGTAACAGCAGCAGTGAAAGAAGAAAAGATCAACAATAGCAGGAGCAGCGGGATATGCTGAAATGACAGCAAGGTCTCTTTTCTTCTTCACAAAGAAACTGAGTATGCCTGATTTTACCCTCAGACCACTAATCTAATCTTGGATAAAAAACTATAAACAAGACAGGGAAGGGAAAACCTGGTATGTTAAAAGGGTACTTATTCTTTGGATGTCTCTGAAGGTGGGGTGTCTGAGCAAGATCACAGTGTAGAGACAGGCATTTCCCTCCTGTTCATCTACCATTACTTCTGCTTTCCTGAACTACTGGTTCATTTTTTTGCCTTACTATATTGCCTTTGAAGTTAATTTTAAATATTGAAACTGAGCCGATTTTTCTGACAAGACTACAAGGCAAAGAAGTGACCATAAATGCTGAGGCATTTTTGGTCAAGAATCATTACTTCTCACATTTGCTTATTATGTTTAGTATTTGCATACAGTATTCTTCTGCTTTTAAAAACAGATTTACTTTTACTACACAGAATTTCAAACTGAGAAACACAGACTTGGATCCAGAGGAAAAGCAGTAGACCGCAAAAAACTAACTACACTTTCGTGATGTAGGGATTTTCTCACTCAGGTTCAGCAGAGTGAAACTTGAGATTTCACTTGAACGAGGCTCTCACTATCCTGCCCTTCAGGGGCTGCGGTGGGCGCCAGTTGTCAACGAGAGGGCTCATGGGTTCATTCTCAGAGTTCTTGGAAAGGCTGCGGAGCTTTGCCATCTGCAAGGAAGAAAAATTCAAGTGTCCATGTGGAAGCACTGTGGACCTTACTGCCTAGGACAAACGCTGAGATGAAAAAGGAATTTTCTTGTGTAGTCACAAGCACACAATGACAATGACAGCTGCTAACAATGCTGAGATTACTGATAAAGATTGCTGCAGCCCAGGAGCTTGCACTTTTTCTGTGGATCTTCACACTCTTCATCCACAGAACAGTTCATCATCTGGCCCTTGCCTGGGCTTCTTTTGGATTTTTCTGTGATTCACACCCRCAGTGTGGAAAAAGAATAGGACCTGCTCCCAGCTGGAGCTGGACAGCAGGCAATTATCCTGTGAAAATACAGCTATCTGTGAAGGAGGATCCAGACCTATGTCAGTGCAAGGCAGTGATAGAAAAAGCTGGTGCAGAAATTTGTATTTTGATCTGTAAGGCAGAGATACGCCAACTGGATTATTAAGTTGAATCATGAAATCAGCACTCAGCTGCTGTTATTCAAATTAACCTAATTTCAGTGTTGATAATTGTTGTTAATTGTTACCCTTTCATCCAAATTCAAAATAAATCTATTTTGAAAACAGCCATTGCAGTAGAAAAGATATACCCTGACTTGTGTTGCTGAAGCAGAAAGTGTATAAATAGCCAAAATTTTTGACAGAAGAACTAAAAGCGTCACCTTATCCAGACAGGTTGTTGTTTTTTGGTTTTTTTTTCTGTAAATGCAAGTGGTACATTAATTTGTATGAATGTTCAGGTTTGTAGGTTGTAGGTTGTTTGATCTTGCTCRCTCACAGCTTTTAAGAAGTCAAGGTCTGGACCAGCAATTTCTTRAACGAGGAAACCAGCAAAATATTAGTCTCACTTTCCACTTAATTGTAAAGCATGTAGAATGAACTGAGGCTTCCATGATGGCTGAGTTTTGTGGCTCAGGGGCACTTCTGCCTTAGCAGGTTTTCTGGATCCCAAGAACACCACTGCTGAGGCTGTGCCAGGAGGTGTCCTGCAAGATTCTCAGGGTCAGTTTCACAGCTCATTTMAACAGTCCATTCTGCAGGCAGTTTCTCCCTGTCCACAGCTAAAGCTTCCCCTATCAAAAAGTGCAAGGTAACACAGGGCTTGCAAATCGTCACCCTGGCATACTGAGACACTGCTGAGAACTGAAAAAGGAGCAGCAGAACTGGCTGGAGTTTACCTGGTCTGAGCTGACTTCAATTGGCTCCCGCAGGAGAATCCAAGTGATGCACTCCTCGCAAGGGGGCGTGGTGAATGAACCATGGTAGGTCCAGTAGTCACGAGATTTGGGGAAAAGAATTGAAGGATCAAAGTGCAGAAAAGGAGCCTCCTTCCCCTTAGGGAAACAAAAAAATTCTCTGCAGTAACTCTAGAGATCTGCATCTTAAAAGTCATCAGTATCTAYGTTATYATAAAGGAAGCAATTCAATACCAAGATTCATGCAAGAAATCAATCTCCTTTTCTTCTTGTCAAGCATTATCCCAGCAATTAATAATAACTGACATATTGATTACATTCATAAATTAAAAGGAGTTTCAAACTTAATTGTGTGGGATTAAAGCAAACTAATTTTTACATTTTTCTATTCTGRAATTATCAAAATTGTGTTTTATTTTGGGCCATTGGTGTAAAAGTTAAAGCCTGTGGCACTGCTGGTACTGTTACCTTTTTTATCCAACAGGATAGTGGCCAGGCATTTATCCCAGATTCATTACAGTCTCCTCTTCTGTCTGGAGGAATTTAAACCTGCACCTCTCTCCTCCCAGGATTCTGCTCTAGTTATATATTCATGGTGACACTCTCCATCTTTTTGTTGGTGCTATTACACTTAGTAAAAAATCAAAATATTTCTTGTAAGAGTACTGGGTCCTAAATATCTTACAATTCGAGGTGATTACCACCAGACAAGGGAGAAAGCAGACRTCAGACAACACTTCCTGCTAAGTCTGCCACCAAATAGGGTTGTAACTCCACAGGACTGTGATGAGTATTCCTTGTTCCCTCTGGGCAACAAAAACTAACCAAGGATATGCAGTTCACTTCTCTATTGAWATTTTGGATACAGTTCTGGGAAGGAACACATATTATTCCTATTTCCTTCTTCTATCATGGAGAATCTTCTCTAGATTAGAACAAAGTGAGTGGCAGAAGCTGAAATTGTTTCCATGCATCATTGCACAAATTAAGAGTAGAAAGAGTGACTCCAATTGTATCRTCCTGAAAAGATTGTGCTGTAAGTTCACTATGAATTTGCAAATAAATTCACAAAATTATGTTTTTTTCAGTAAATACAGTACAGTGACCAACTCCTCTGCCTGTAATGCACCAGAGCCATTGAAACTGCATGTGTGATAAATACACCAGCAATACCACCCATGAATCTTTCTAAAAAATAAGTAATCTTGGGAAAAAGTCTGTGATGACAGAAAATAAATAAGAGATAAAATACAATATGTGGTTCTTTCCACATACACTTATCTTTCTCTGCTTTACTTCAACTGTTGCTTTTTCCAGAACCGCTACATGTAAATGGCCAAAAAATTTATACAGTCATTGTGAGAGAAAGCCATAAAAAGAGACACCATTGACATATTGAGGTGAGGGCATGGATAGGGTGAAAAAAATAACCTTCAACTGCCTCAGCAGAAACAACTTAATTGCATTTGAAAACTGAGTTGAAAAAATAAAATTGATATGACTCTTACAAAGGAGAGAAAAGCTGTCAGGCTCAGACCTGCACATCAATGGCAGTACACACATACATGCATTAAGTGCAAGGAATTCTGGCAAATTTGTAAGGAAATGCCRACAAATTTGGTGATCTAGTAGTGTGTTCAAGGTGAAATAAAAAAACCAGAAACAACAACTTTTAGCATTGTTAGAATCACAAAGTTTATGATGAAATAGAATTGCTGAAGTATACCTAGAGATTAAGTTTGTTGTAAATGATAATGCTAAGTGACAATAGATGCAATATTGCAGTTGTCTGCAAATAACTCCCTTCAGCAGCTGTATTCATGCAATAGGTATGGATTGGTGCCTTGGATCATTAACTAAAAAACAGTTGGAATATATTTGCAATGCTATTTGTGCTAGTAACATAGAAATAGAGAACTTAGGACTGGTGCAGAAACTGCACCATGTAGTTCCTTTTTTGTAAGAGTCATATCAATTCTTAAAACTAATAACATTTTTAATCCCCCTTACACTGAYGGGGAGCCTGTTCCATAATTGCTACTAGTTTCTTCTCATTTTAGGCTAACTAAATTTCTGACTCTGCTATGTGCAATTTTTTTGGCCACTGTTGTCTTCAAATTCAAAAAGCTTTTAATTTCTTCTTGGTATTGGCTCACTGGCCTGTTTTTTACAGAGCAGTACCAATAAGACTATCAACTATGCATGTAAGGATTGATAAAAAAATCGTCTTCAACAGGAATACTTGCAGAAGTGAGGAGTTAAATATTTAATTAAGCAAAAGAAAATATCATGCCCTACAGTAAAATGTATCATCTCTGGTGCTACGGTTTGGCATCAAAACTATGCCAAAATATGAAACTGAACTCCTGATTCCTGCTTCTRTGGCTTTCCAGCTTCATTATATCACTAAAAATTGTTTTGATACCTTAGTCTTAATGTTTTCAATTTCTTCAAGGATTCTCTTCATCTCTGGTTTGGGAGTTTGCCCAACCTGTAATGCAAAGCATAAATACTGTATGTTTTCCATCATGTTCCACAGTATTTGAAATAAATTCAGCACATCCCATCTGTCACATTAGGCAACAGCAGTCTCAGAGAATCCAGTAGGGACTGACAGAAAATTATGTGTGTTCAGAGACCATCCAAAATAGCAGAACCAGTAGCTGGCTTTGCAATTTGGACATGTGGTGAAGGACACTACAAGGCATCACGCCTGTCTGAGGAATGGACTGCACACTCAGTGTCACTACCCAGGGCTTAGCCCTTGGCTCCTGCTTCAAAAGCAACCCACAGCCACTGYGGGACGTCTGAGCACTTGGCAAAGTCTTGATGGCCTGAAGGGCTGTAGTTCCTGCAGACACTTCATTCTGTAGCACACACACACTCAGACCAGACTTGATGTAAGACGTGATGAATTCATGTCTAGATGACCTCAAGCTATAAGGTAAAGGGGTAACTTTATTGGTTGTGTTTATGACATTTAGCACTTCCAAAAGCTTTGACATCCCAGAAGAGTGAAGGCAGTATGAGTAAGATGTACAGTTATTGCCATGTCTTCTTCCAAAATAGATTAACTTCAATTTCTCAGAAGATAATTCAATCCTGTTTTAGTAGTATCCCAAAACAGATTAACTTCAATTTCTCAGAAGTTAATTCAATCCTGTTTTAGTAGTATCCCAAAAACCCAGTAATGGAAAATGACAAATTCAGAGAAAAACAACACCCCCTTCATCAAAGAGCAAGAAGGAAACAGGGAAAGAGGGCCAGAGAAGACAATGATACTACTTAATTTTCCAGATCTTTTAGCTGACCTTAGCATGGTTAATAGGAATATAGTGGTGTGCTTTTTAAGTTGTGTTTGACAACATAAAACTTCAGCCTAAAATAGACCAAAAGAAATGACAAAAGAATTGAAGGACATAGTCATAGGGGAGAATCTGGACAGGTGCTGACCTTCAATTTTGACTAGCCACAAGAGAAAAGGTCAGGTTGGCTCACAGCGTAATAGAATTAAAACAACACTGCATCTAGTCTGTCCAGGGACACTGTAGCAAAATTAATTACATCCACTTGCTCTTGCTTTTACAAATGCCACTTACTAGTGATAAAACAATAAAAGGACACCTCTGCCCTGATGGTGTCTTCAAGCTGAAATGCCCACCTGCAGCTGAAAGGACTGAAGTTTCTGTACTTTATCACTATTAGGCAGTGTGCCTGTTAGCATTTCTCAATGTCCTAGACCACATGTAGATCTGATATAAGGATTACTTTCTTTCTGTTGAGTTTATAAAAAATCGATCTGAAAATACTGGTGCAGTATTATTTTGTTTAAAATTTTCTGTATTTCAAGGTTARAATGTTGAGTGGTCTTATTTCACCATCAATTCTTTCTTTTTGGAGTAGGTTCATTGAACTCATTTTGATTCCTAGCTTGTGTGGGAATCAGTGAAAGACAAGAGAAGGGAATCAAACTTTGCTGACAGGCAGATCCAACACCTGCTAGCAGCCAAAAGACACAAAAGATGAGWGGAAACACTCAGCCTATGCAGACCCTCCTCCTCACCCAGTGCACACCACAGGAAAAGGCTGCAGTGCAGGAGAAAACAATGTAACATTTCCCCAGTGCAAGAGAAAGAGGAAAAATACAAAAAATTACRAAGACTGAATATTTACTACTTACTTTCAGAAAAATTCCCACAACAGCTACACCATCAGGTTGTTTTAAAGCTCCAGCAAAATTACCGTGTTTTGGGTTCCAGTGCACCATATGTAACTAAAATCATAATTAAAAATCAGTTAACTAAAAATCAACTAAACCTCAGTTTTAAATACAAGAAATTGTCAACAGCACAATCTTCACTTTAAATTAAATTAAGAAAATATTCTGGTACTGCTGTTCCCATGCTTTTATATGCTTATGCTTTCCATAAAGCACTGCTTTGCATCTAATTGAAGCATAGAACAAAGAAAATTGAGTTTACCACATAATATCAGACAATGCAACTATAAATAGTTTAATCCAAGCACATGACATGCACACATGCAGTGCATAAAACACCTACTGACATGCACTTCATCTCAAGTACATTTTTAGATCTTCAGGTTATGCAGATGTCAGCTCAGGGATTTACGCTGGGTTGTATGTAATGTATACGTTATTGGTTTGTACCTCTTACTGCTCTCAGCACATTGTACTGGAAGGGAGTGGGGATATAATCTGACATTTCTTTCTCATATCTACTGTGGGATATAATGTGACTTTTTTTCCTCATATCTACTTTCAACAATGCTGTATTTTCAGGATATATTTCAAATTTTTCAAAAAATTTGAAAAATATTTTCAAAAATATTTCAAAAAATCCCTGTCCAGAAAATCTCTAGCTCATTCATAAAGCTACAAATGCTGCAACCAACAGTGTGCAATCTCAGATTAAGGAGCATTGGAACACAGTCATACAGGGGGAAAAGAAAGTATTTTTTAAAAAGTATTTTCATTTAAAATAACAAAAAAAATTGTCTTGAATATGAATGAATCTATTGTTCTCTGTTTCTTTTCTCTTGAGGATAAGGATTTTAAAGGTAAGGATAAATCTGGAGCGACCATATRTCTTTGGTTGCAATGTAGCTAAAGTACATATATTCCAGGCGCTTTCTCTCCCATCAATGAGTACTGCTAACAAAAGTAACATAAAAAGTCTGTGCTTGAACTAGCCAAGAAAAAGTTTGAGGAAGCAGATTTTTTCTCTTTAGCTGACCACAGAAAGCAGAATACCAGCAAAGATTAGCTGTGGTTAAGAAAYGGGAAAAAAATCCTAAGCCATCACTACAGTCCTCTCTGCAACATMTGTGCACATTGACTCTGAAAATATCTGCCTCAGTTTTGCCCTGTGAGAGGTGGGCAAAGCTTCTCCAAGCTCTGGGCCTTAAGAATGTAGCTGGAAGGCAGGAAAACAGTACTGCAGGATTTTTGTGGTCATAGGTATGTACCTTATTTGAGCCTATTCTCAAATAASGTAGAGGAAGGAGGCAGCCTTTGCTAGCAATTCTCTACCCTCAATAGCTAATTCACTTACGTTTAGGACCTGAAAAAAATCTTCAGGGCCTAAAGCATTCATGAAATTTAACAAACTAGGACAACAGCCCTGCAGTGGTTTACATAAAAAAATTAAAACCAAATAAACAAAACCCAAACATTWCATTTTCTGTGATTCCTGAAAATAAACCCAGCTATTTTAAAGCAGAGATGTTCAGAAACTAAAACATACTCTGAATCAGTTTTAAGATGGATCTGATTTTGAATGTCAGCTTATAAAATATGCTTTCAGTGAGTTTTTCTATTTTTTTTTTTTTTGGAACTAACTTGGTAAATCGAGTTATACCAGAAATGACTACTCCAGCAGCTCTTCCTATTTGGAAATAACAGATTGCTTTGTCGCAAATATTTTTGAAACATTATAAGATACCAGCAAAAACTGTGTCGTGAAGAAATCTGTCGGGATTATTATCTTGCTAGAGTGACTCTGAGAAAAGATYAAAAGTCTCTTTTCCCAGCTTGGCRCTTAAAGAAGGAGTTAGGGCTCTTCATTTCTTGGTCTGAAGGTTGTTTATTTTATCTTATCTGTGAAATATTTTCTCCTGCCCTGCCGAGGTCCGTCCAGCAGGACAGTTCCAGGCACTCTCCCTGCCCCCGAGGCAGTGTCGTCTTCTATACTACAAACTACGTATATCATATTTACTTTCAATTTCTAATGCCCATCACCTATGCTAGACAGTGCATTTCTATTCTAAGCTAATCCCTAAGTGCCAACATCACAGCAGAAGATGGAGGTGAAGAAGAAGAAGGAGAAAAGCTGGACACACCCAGTTCTCTCCATCTTGCCTCCTGAACCTTCATACCAAAAACCCTAAAATCTACTTTTCTACCCCGTGATAACTTCACTAWTACTCTACTTAAACTGTTGTGGCTTGCTGATCTTCATACAAGGTCGGTAATTTGCTCCACGGGTCATAATCAAAACCACAGGCATTCTGGGCTCTGTGCCAGGGTCTCCGAGACCCCTGGCAGGGGTCTGGGCTGCTCAGGACAGCCAGAGGGATGTCCTGGATCCCGACAGAAATCCATGTTAGTAGAAACTTGCAGGGATACATTTGTTGGCAGATGCGACTTTATCCCACTGCACGTTAAGTAGCATCCACGAGTTTCACACAGGCGCAGAAAAATCAGTAGCTAAATACTTCCAGGAGGGAGCACGGTTAATGTGTTCAGATGCAAAACCAGCCGAATTCCRGCGCGGAACGCCGCTGTTGAGAGCCCGTCCTACCTCTGCCGCGTACTTGACGCCGTCGATGACGTGCTCGGAGCCGTGCTGGTCGCAGGAGCCCCAGTGCAGGTGCAGCTGGCGCAGGCGGTAGGCGCCGCTCAGCGGGCCCCCCCTCAGCACTGCATTGGGGACACGGCAGCGTCAGCCCCCGACACCGCCACCGCCCCGCGGGGACGCGCCGCGGGTCCCCTCCTGCAGCCCGCCCACCGCCAGGCGCCCGCGCCGCTCGCCACTGTGCGTGGCTGCGGCTACATTGGGCTATCGGGGGTGCTGTCTGATGGGAGAACTGTGGAGGGTGCTGCGAGTCAAGCGCAGAGTCAAACCCCAGCTGCCCAACCTTCCCTTTTCTCCTGGCAAGTGGATGCACTACAGTCCCTGGTATGGAGAGRGAAGGGAGTGTTCACAGATGATTCTTGTCAAGAAAGGGTCTTTTTAAGAAAGATTGGTGTTAGGGCCATTAAATTAACCAAAAGGTGYTTCAGAAAGTACTTCCAGTCCATGWYTGGCATATCTTTTACAGGTYACCTTGTGCTGCCCAAGGTATWTCCATTAAAGCCTTCTAATAAATAYCTATGTTATTCCTTAGCTCCGTCTAGTCTCTGTTCTAGGTCAGCCTTCACAAGGCATCAAGACAGTTAAACAACGATTACAGATAGTTAGCTGTTTCTAAAAAACATATTAAAAATTAAAAATTATCTATTTCTTGGAAGTGAGGGAAGACAATAAAGTTTAGGTTAAGTGAGTTAGAAAATTGTTCTTSAGCCACCAAAAAGGGAAATGAAGTAGCTGTTACTTCTGCTGTGCTTAGCCAAATAATGCTGACCATGCATCAGTCTGACAGTTGACATCAACTCTGACTTTCAAAACATCACACCTGCTCTTTCAGCCTGGACATTCTTTTGAGCAGGGACTGCTTAGAGGATAAGCTCTCAAATGTATTTTTCATTCATTACCTAAGGTTGGAATGAGCCGTGTTTGCTTACACAGAAAGCTGATAATGTAGTTCACAACTGCAGTGCCAGAAGGCCTTGTTTAAATAGCATTCAAGTTTGAACTTCTACCAATAGCTTTGAAGTTCAAAGTTAACATTGAAATCCTCTTTTGCCCAATGGTCTCAAATGAATTCTTGATATCCTACAAGTTGGAATACCTACACAGAGCAAAAGGTTTAAATTTACAGTTTCTCTTTTTAGTTGGTAGTTGTCACAACCATCAAGAGGAGGGCCAGAAGAAAAGTGTTGTTGAGACTTAAGTGTGTAGTTCCTCTTACTTCTTTACTTTGTTCATACATAAGTAATCATAACCCAGTRTAGTATTGATTAATATTGAGTAAAACTTCTGTAGAAGCCTCCAATGGAAAAATATTTTGCTATTATTATTATTTCACCTTCAAATATAGGACAAAAAAGGCATAGAATCTAAGGCCCAACTCCTCAAAAGGATTTGGTTGCCATTTTACACTGGAATCAATGGGAGGCAGGAGTTGAATTTATGTGATCTACCTACATTTAAAAGTGTCAGATTTGGAAACTCATTTACCACTCATTTCTTACAGGTGGCTCTTTCCAGAGCAAAAATACTGTGAAGCACTTGAAAACATCCCTTCATAACAGCATACAAATCTGTCTAGCATAAAATCAAATCTTTCTGACATTCAAATTTTTCCMTGTGTTTGGAAAAAAAAATATCTTCAACTATATTTCTTTTTCCAATTAAAATCRAATCTGTGACTCTTGCTTATCCTCATCTCTTAGCACTACAGAAGCCAACAAATGAAGGTAATAAAATGTCTACAAAATTCCTCCTCGTGGTCTTTCAGAAMTGTCAAGCATTGTATTTGATTCTGATCAGACATGTGCCTATGAAACAATTGAGTCCTAAATTACTGTCCAGCAACCTGCAGGAAGTAAGGCCAGCCAGGAGTGACTGCACACACTGGAACAACARAAGTGATTGGGAGGGGAGAGACAGGGAGGAAGCGTAAGGAAGGTGATTTAGAGGAAGCGCTGCACCAAGGGCTGCATTTGGTTTGGCCAAATTGGAGGTAGAGAACTTCTTGGGCAGCCTAAAACATTTCAGCCTCTAGGAAGCTGTAAAGAAAATAGAACAGAACCACCATGTGAAAATGTTCATTACCAATTTCCTTCCCATGCTTTCAGTGATGGCATTAATTTTATGCAGAGCTTTTGGAAGAGCATTCTGGCTTTTAAACAGAACTTGTCTCAAGGGCAGGTACCAATAGAGCAAGGAAGAATGTCTTCAAACTGAAAGGGAGTATGGTTACAGTGGATATTAGGAAGAAATTTTTTTACTGGGAGGTTGATGAGGTACTGGAACAGGTTGCATGAAGAAGCTGTGGATGCTCCATCCCTGGAAATGTTCAAGGCCAAGCTGGATGCATCTTTAGGAACCTGGTCTAGTGGAAGGTGGTGATGAGGGTATGGTTGGAACTAGATGATCATTAAGGTCACTTCCAATCCCAACCATTCTATGTTTCTATGGTAATAAAAGTGCAATTTGAGACCACTGTGCAATTTGACAATTTGAGAAACTGCTAGTGAATACTAAAGCACYATAAAAATACATAACTTAGGGACAGTCCTCATTCTAAATAGTTGAGATTCCGTCTGAGAGACATGGAACAATAACTAATAGCTGTAATGATAAATAAAGAAATCCAGGAAACAAGGGGCTCATCAAAATAAGCAGGAGAGTGATCTTTCAATGTACTATGGATATTTTTCATTAGTGATATAGCTGACTATGAACAAAATCTCAATACAAGAGCCATCGAAGCAGATGCACAGAAATACAAAGGAAAGTAACTGTTTTCCATTAATTAGATTGCTTTCCTTCTTGGTGAAGGACCAATCAATACTGCATGCTTTTGAGATGTCTTTGCATTATATGATATTGTGAATTTATTATTAATTTTGACAGTTGTTACCTATCTGCACCCAGAGCATACAGATAGAGCTCTGCAATCAAGTTTTGAACAATTTAATTTAGRTCTATGAGATTACTTGCTCTCAATTAAATAACAAAGCCATTTCATAGTTTTCCAGAAACTATRAAATGCTATTTACATAAATGCTATTTTCATTACTTTTTCAGGCTCTGAAGTACCTGAAGAATTACCATGCAGAACAAATCAAGATCAAACTCAGCAGAAATGTGTGTACAAGTTTTTGGTTTACAAAGTGCCTCAGAGCTTTCTAAACCCCTCTGGGCACCACTCTTGTCCCTTACACAAACCCTGAAGATGTGGTGTCTGTGTTGAAGAAGGTGATATAGGGAGAAGTCCACCATCCAGCTGAGTTTGTATTTCAGGAGTTCCCCTGCMGCTAACAGCCTTTCTGTCCCCCTTCAGATCCACCAGAATAAACTCCCGGAGCACGTTTTTTATGTTCCCAAGTGACTTTTCTCTGCTGGCCTGCACAGGCTGGATACTAAAGGATGCTTTTTGATACCCGGTGCTTTGCAAACCTTGATTCCTAACAACCCTCAAAAAATACAAACCGACCTGATCGATCAAAAGTGTCGTCGAAGACGACTCGGCAGGTGCGCCCGTTGTTCAGGATGGTTTTCGCTGCCCCGGGGTCATAGCTGGCGTGCCAGGMGGAGAGAGAGGAGTCGTGCTGCACGTCCTTGCTGTTGATCTCAATGGGCGACTGCTTGTCGCCCTTGGCCAGGGGGTAGTTTTCGTGCCAGCGCTCGGGTCCTGAGGGACAAAGACAAAGAAACGTCGCCCCTGCTCAGCCGGGCTCKTGCCGGCCCCGCGGTGGCCCCGAGCCCGCTCACCGTTGTCGCTGTCGTAGCCCCACACGGACTGGGCCATGGTGCCGCCGCCCGCGCCCCGTCCCGCTGCCGCGGTGCCCTCCCTCCCGGCCCGGGGGGCTTTTATAGAGCGCCGCGGCTTCGCGCCCTCCCCGCAGGGCTGGGCAGGGCAGGGCTGGGGGCGGCCGCGGGGCAGAGCCGCGTTCTTCCCCCGGGGAGGCCGGGGCTGCCGGCGGGACCCTGCGGCTCCCTCCGTGCCCGTCCCGCTCAGCCCGGGGACACGGCGAGCCGGCGGCAGCGCCCGCAGCCCCGGGGCCGTGGCTCCCGGCTCGGGGGAGGAGAGGCTGCCTGGGGCGCCCGGCGGCTGCTCCAGCGCCGGGAGCGGACGGGACGAACTCGATTCTCCCTCCGCGGGCAGCGCCGCGGGCGTGGAGCGGTCTCGGTGATTCTGGACGGGCCCCCAGGGCGGGCAGGCTCCCCCGCTGCCGCTTCCCTGCTTTCACAAATGCTCCCATGCTACAGCTCAGACAGGCCCTGTGTCTGCCTGGAAGGATGTCTCACAGCCTGCAAAATCACTGAGCAAASGGACGCTCTGCCAGCCCCAAAGGAGGCCATTGCGGACCATTGGCTCAAGTTTGGGTTTGATGTTGTYCAGTCAGTTCTTCACACGGGGAGTTTTACACCGAATATATTTCTTGTGTTAGGCAGCTTAGCAGTGGATATTTTGGTCAGGAGAGCATTTGGTTTTCAGATGATGGGGAGTRAGTGACTGTATGGTTGAGTTAGTTGGCTTTGTCTGCACATCTATTTTGGACACTCAGAGCTTTTCTCTCAAATGCCATCTTTGCTGTGATCTCCCATAGCTTTGTCAGTCCCTGTTAACACTGCTGCAACTCTGTCTACCTTGAGCTAAAAGTGCAAACTACAYAACTCAAACTAAATACTATTCCAAGATAAATATTTGGGAGTCAGGCAAAAAGCATCACAAACCATGGAAGTGCAGTGAACTTGTTCAAATGCTCCTTGTACCTATCAGCACTGTAATGCAATGTGGAAATAAACCTGCAGCTTTGAGAGGTTCTACCCTTTGTGTTGGTGAGGTACAAGAAAAAGATTGAGAAGCTGCAATATACAGAGCTTAGGACTAACTTGGTCCTAATTGATGTCCCAAATCCAGATGGAAGATGAAGTTTCCCCTTCTAGTTGTGCTTTGTAGCTAAGCTAATAAATATGTAAATATGGACTTTGTTTAGCATAACTAAAATTGYTTTATTAAATTTGTTTAGTAAATACTTCTTGCTCTGAGTATAATCATAAGTAGACATCCTTAGTCCTTTGAGACAAAGGTAGGACAAGGTGTCTCACTTAGGAATCTGCATTTGAGAAAATTTCTGTAATGATGTAGATAATATTTTTACATAGAGAAGATATGTCAAATTGAAACTCAATGAACCTTAGCAACTTACACAATATTGTAAGAGGCATCCTTTTACTGTCTTTAAAGGAACAGAGATGCATTCATCATCAAAGCAGCCTTCAAAACATGTGGTTTCTCATATCTTCTTTAGGCAGAATTCAATTAAGAAAATATGAGGAGGTGACTTGGGTACAGTGGTATGGAAGAATACGTGGTTTTGATTTCAAAAGAGAAGTTTGGGACAAAAGAAAAAAAMCATTTTTTTTACTCTGTCATCGATCAAATGGATAATGTCACATTTGTTGGAAGGGCAGGCATGCAAAATTGACACCTGTTGCAATTTTAATTCAGAAAGCTTAGACATTAATCCTTTTGAATTGGTTTTTACCTCATCTGCCTAGAGAGAAACACTTGTGAGCTCATAAAATTCTAATTGGAGCAGCTCATTTTCTGTCTGTATAAGCAGACAGCTTTAGTGGACATGTTCATGGAAATCTAAGAAAGACTTCTAATCAACTTCATAYACACAAAGAATGCTTATTGGAGCCCTTTGTGGAGGTGAGGAACATTATTTGTATTACACAGAAAAAGATGCAAGTCAGTTCTTTCCCTAGATTTAAATTCATTTCTCTGTGTGAGAATTTTTACAATCTTCTTTATTAAATAGTCCCATCCAACAGTGAAAGTCTTCATATTTTAGCTTTCCAGTGAGCTGGTCCTGTCGCACCCAGAGGAGCATCTTTTTGTCAGTTTCTGCTCATTGTGCCTTCCAGGCAGTAACTTACASACAAGTGACAAATGTTGGTACTTGGAGTCAGCCCCAGGCGCTGAGTCATCCCAGTGTCTCACCGACTGCTTTCTTTGCCTGCTGCTTTCCTTATCAAAGGTAGAGCAAAAAGCAAATGTAGTAGCATTACCTGCCTTAAGAGATAATCAGAACAACATTATTTTTGCATTCCTTAGKATTTACCTTTATTCTTTTCTTTTGATATTGTCTCAGAAATTCGTTATCTTCTAACTTGTAAAAAGTTGTTTTTTCTACGAAGTAAAYACTTCTGTCATAGAAATGCAATTTTAATTAAGAAAAGTCAGAGCTTCAAACATTTAAGAGTGGTATTATCTAGTGCAATAACAACTTTATTACAGTGGTTTCTTTCTATTTTGTAAACTTTGGACATGTAAAAGCTATCAGCCATCTGAGATAGAAAAGGCAAGAGCATAACAAGTTCAATCTATACCATTCATGAAGAAGYTCAGGATTTCAGTAATTGCAGAAATGGTCTTGCCCAAAACTGGCACCCAGTCACAGAATCATAGTTGGGCATCTGATGATAAAAGCTTATTCAAAACATTATCAAAATAAGTAAAACAGGGTGGTACTGTTGGATACCAAACATATAAGGTGCTCTTCATCCAAAAGAAGAGTTTGTACATTTATTAYCTAAATGAAAATTTGAAACAGAGGCTTCAGTACAAACAACATGCTACACCTGTGGAACACCRTCTGTTGGATGTGCAGTTCAGATGCTGCATCTGCTTCTGCTAAACAAAAAGCATAATCATGCTTATCTCACTTACAAAAATACCTTGCCTCAAGTCATAGAGACTTTCTTTTTTGAGAATGGAAAGCAGGAATAAGCAGAGTCTGGAAAATGGCTCAGAGCCATGGCTTTACCCAGAGCACACAAAGCATGTACAGGAGAATGATGCATGGAAAAGTGACTGGCAGCAGTTTTGAGCTCTGCCAGCCGTGACTGACTTGGCCAATAACTTGAAATAACTAGAACAACCAAAGTACTGCTTCACCTCAGCAAGCCAATTTCCAGCTGTCTTCAGGAGCCAGCATGAGAGCTAGGAATGGCTGACTGTAAGGGAACACACAGAGGTAAATATGCCAGCTGCATGAAATTCAAGAATGTCTCTACTTGAAGCTAAGGTTTTCCAAGTTCTACCATGCTCAGGGATATTTCCCATGGGTGATTTCATGCAAAGGGCTTTGCTGGAGCACGGAGTGTGCCCRCATTGAGTACACTATTAAATGAGCAAAAGCATTTGCTCAGTGCCTGTGGCCAATCTAAATATAAAATATATTCTACTATATTTAATAGCTTGTGGAAGAAAACAGTACAACAAAAAGGAATCTGATAATACACAGTATGGAAGGGGCAGCAGTGCTTTTTGACATATTGTACATTGCATGCCAGGCAGTGCAAGTAAAGCATGTCACTCAGTGCTTTTGATTGAGGGATGCCATGGTGGCATGCCACAGCCAAAAAGCCAAATTGTCATATGCCTCCACTGACATGCCATGCTATGGAAAACACTGTAGGAATTAATGGAAACCCCTTCTGACAGCCAGATCTTAGTGGAAGATCTGCCAAAGGAAAATAAGAAGCATATTGGGTTGGTTTTGCTGGTTTTATACAAAATGAGGTTTTTAGCTACATTAACACTTTTATTTGTGTAGCACCTCTAGACAAGGCAGACTTTTACTGCATCATCCCAGTTCAGAAGGTGTGTAACTCAGCAGTCTGCAGTTTGGACTTTAGGACCTTTCCCATCATCTTTCTGTTGTGGTTTAGAACCTGCATTACCATTTGCAAAACTTAATATTTAGTCTGTGAGATACAATAAATGTGAAAAAAGCCAGACTGTAGATTTAGCAAAAGGAACAAAAAGATGAACAAGCTTTCCTTGTAGCAGTCTACTAAAATGAGCACAGATTGAAGGACAAGTACTAGCATTAAAAAAAAAAGAAAAAGAAAGAGTAAGTTTATTATATTATTTATCTCATACAAATCTGATAGAACAAAAGTGTATATTTCAGACACCTCTCCCAGATCTGAAAAACTAAACAGATAACCTCTCTGCAGGAATATAACTCTCCTCTTGATTCACGTAGGGCTTTTCTTGTATGGCACTCACACTGAAACCCAAATCTGAGCTGAGCTGTCTACTTTTATATACACTGGCACAGTCTGACTTGAAAGAATCCAAGTACAGGAGTTTGACCTGTACTGTTTGCTTTTATAAGGTCTGTATGCGCCTGTTTGGAAATTCCAGCAGATTGGCAACTCTTCTGTATTGAGGTAGAGTTTTATGTATGACCTTTATCTTGCATGATACTCTGGCAGTAGCATTTGCCTGGGAGCAGTCCTAACCAGGCCACAGAAATGCTAACACGGCTGGAGGAGTTCAGAAAATTCTATAAGAGGCATCTCAATGAAATATATCATATAATTAATGATGCACCAAACCAGAAATACTTCATGCATATTTTCCAGTGAGATACATCCTCCTCAAAGAGAATTTTATGAGAAAATCATGTGTTTCCAGCCCTTGAAATATGGTCTTTGCAGGCAGAAGAGTTTTCATCTCATAGATAGTTTCCAGAAATTCCATGAGATGTGTGCTTCCCAGAGTTTTCAGAAAGTCAGTCCTTCTGAATCCATASAGTTTGTGCTCTATTTAAAGGTCAGAGCATAGCATCCCATTTCTATCAATATCTGTGCTTCACTTCAATGGAATCAACATTTCATTCTGAGACCACAAAGCACCTTTGAAAGAGTCATCTGCCAATAATGAAAAGGTAACTGGATGTGTGTAAGTATAAACATTTTTATGTGCAGTGCAAGTGTAAGCAGTATGTAAGAAAAAAGGACTCAGTATTAGGAAGCCCATGCTTGTTACTCTTACTGAACAGCAGGTATTACCAGAAGAGAGAGGAATCAAAACTGTAACAAAAAGCCTTTAGTAACCTAGAAACAATATTGGCTGAGAATGTTAATGTTCTTCCCAGAGCAGTGTAAGAAAACAAGAATCTGATTCTATCATKAATTGACAGAAGCAGATTGAAAGAGTGATATGCAATGATCCCAAGATCTAATCTTTAAAAATCTATCTGGGGATACAATAGTAGAGCAGTACTCATTTTGCAGTTGGCAGTGCATTACAGTACATTACAGACAAAATCCTCAGATTCTATCTTCTGCATTCTAAGTCTCTTTTATCTGAATTTATACTGATGGATCTTGATGGGCTCCAATGCAATATTCAGCTTTCTCTAACAGAACCACATACAGGCTTGGGCTATGGATTCTAAAATACATCTCTACTTTAAAGATGCCAGTGCAGCTAGCAGAAATACTGTTTGTCTCACAGTTTAGCACGACTCAGCACAGTAGTTTGTCAGTGCAAAAAAATAGGTTTTGCTAGTATGTCTTTCACTAGTCCTACCTTTCTGTGTCTCCATGTTCCTCAGTCTCTTTTAAAAAATTTCTCTGTGGTGTTGCTCTCCACAAATGCATTGGTTGCTTAATGCATCTTTACATTATGTATTTTGAAAAGAAAAACTCTTTTATTTTAATCACTTGAATGGAGGCCAAGATTTCATGGCTGGTTYAAGATTGGTGCCAGACATATTTTAAGTGATCCAACCAAACGTTTTCATTCCCATAGTAATTTCAGTGAACTTACTCACATACTCAGAGCAGTGCTGAGGCACAGAAATATGCTTGAAGTATGGGGACAAAGTACTCAGACCTTTTCAGAAGTAAGCTGTTTACTCTTGACCTTAAGGATGCTTCAGGGTATCTACAGAAACCGTCAAATGTAATTGGCCAGTTTGAATATTCTGATTGAGGGGTGGTTTTTTTGTTAGTAAGCCTTTTATGTCATTGTGGAACTGTTCCTCCTAGGCAAGGACAGAATATTTTCCAGCACGAATTCTCTGATCTTCATAAATTCCTAACTGTGTGCAAGGATTATTAAGGGCTTTGATATGACAAACTAGAGGTAAATAAGGCAATTATGCTTCATCCCTGTAAGAAAGACAGTGATTACTGCTGCACTTGACTTTTTTGAAAACACTATCTGCATTATACGAAAAAGTGACTCTGAGAGGTGCCCACTGATATTTGTTATTTTACTGCTACTGCAGCAATGGTAAATAATCCAACACATAAAGAGTTCAGTAATAGTGAACAATGAAATGCCTTTTATTATCCTAGCTTGGAACTGCTAACCCAGAGCACACTGGTAGCCATCTGGATCTACAGACTTTGGCCCTCCCAGCAGTGGTGATTGTACATCCTCCCCAGATTGTCACAGGCACAGATCCTGGTCACTGTCATTGGAGGAGAACACGTTTTTGCCTGTGGAAAGTAGTTGAGAAAATAAATAATTCTCTTTGGCTCTTCACATTTGCTTGATGCTGGCTTGATGTCTTTCCCTCAATTCTAGTGATGCCAAGAAACTCTCTATATAGTCCACCATTCTAGACTTGTAAAATGTTTTTGATTTGCTCAGAACTGAGATCAGTGTAATGTTTGTGTTCAGGTGCATTCTCTGAAGACATGAATAATACACCTGTTCACTACTGCACAACCCAGGCACAAAATGAAACAGACCTCATTCGTTAGTAGACCTTACTAGTTAATTTTAATAAATATGCTSAGCTGAAATGGAGAAATAAGGATTAAATATATGATAATGAAGAATCACAGATCAGGAAATGCCTATAAGAAGTCTCAAGCCCATCAATCCTGGCAGCTTGTGTAGTCAATCAGCATCTCCCAATTTCTCAAACATCCCATGTGGACAGAGGAAAGATTTCTCATCTMTTCAAAATACAGATTCCTCCAGGACAGTACAACTGTAATGAAAGGAATATGACAAAAAATGAGAAGCCATTAAATTTAGTCCCATCTCAAACAGTGATGTCCTCTGAGGAGCTGTGGTTGTCAGTCTCTGGCCACTGTTCACATTGCTGTAGCCATGCAGAGAGTACAGCACCCTCTTCTCTACCTCACAGGACTGTGTTAAAGATGAATAATATGATTCTTGCAAACTGTTATTCATCAAAACAGCCACATAAGTGCTGAATGTTAGCTAACTACTCATTACAGGAACATCTTTATTGAAGGGGTAAATCTGGCCTATTCTGGGTGTCTCCATTGCAGAACATCACCAATCCATTTCATTATTTTCTTGCAGAGCAGTAGTTGGTAAGCAGCATGCTGGATGGAACAAACAGCAGATCAAGCACCCACAACAACCTGAAGTTCGAATTAATRCTTGTCAGTTTGTGTCCCTAAACAYTGGTGTTTGTAAAGTTAGTTTCACTATTCAGTCTTCTTCCATGTGCTTCTGGCTGGGCATTCCAGCTTCAACCACATGCTTTTTGCAAAGGTTCTCTCAGAAATTACAGCAAAGTATTTTAAGGCATTAGACACAGAACATATTTTTCTAACCTTGCATCACTGTACTTTCTTTGAGAGGGGCAATGAACCTAGTGTTTCAATTATAGGTCTTACACACACAATTGGGCAACAAGCCAACAATTTTCATCTGTGTATTCCAAGACCAATACCATTTGTTTAGCTATAAATTTGTTTAGCTATGCATTCAGAGATGCTGAATGCATTGTATTTTTACTTTTCTGAGCTCGTTAAAGGTCTGAGTTTGACAGTGCCTTTGAGTATAATAAAATAATAAATTGCAATCTTGTAAAAAACATCAAAAATTATTTACTATGGTAAAATAACCGATAATATACCTAAACCACAAGAAAATACAAAGAATTTAACTTCAATAGCTGGATACATAGTCCATGAAGTCAAGCAATCCTTACCCAACACAATTTCTAAAATTTTAAGCAATCTCATGTGGGCTAGCAATGATCTAACCAAGACTCCTTGTTTCATCACAGACAGACAACACCTTCATTAAGCCCTTCTGGATTTATCAGCTTTGACAGCAGTCTTTTGCTTTTGGCAATATTATGACTTTTCTGGGTGGTAGTACACAGACTAATAACTAATAACACTGGCTACTAAACATCCTGTCACACTAAAATACAGACATTCAGGATGTGCTTTTCCACAATAGGTTTATATTTTATATAGTCAGTCATGCTTATATACAGATCGCAATGGCAAGAGTGAAGATAAATATGAGCCATTTTGTATTACAAGAGTTCTGYTGGTTTTCAGAAAAATGATACATTGGAAACTGATGTCCTTGCTTTAACAGTCACCACTATAGCTTTTGTGCCTCCATGAAGGCAAGACATCTTCCTGGTGGAGGAAACCTCCTTATGGATTACAGATAGAAGCTGTATTTTATATCATTCAAACAGAAAACAACTCTTAGCACTGACTCAGAAAGACTAAGATTTGCTAGACAGTCAAATATTCAGCGAGTAGCTTCTATGGCATAAGAACTGAAGCTCTCATTTCTGTAGTACAAGGGGGGAGGAAAGAGGAGTTCAATGGACCAGTGATACACTGTAGCAGTGAGAAATTTGTGCTGTATGGGATGAAGTGGTTGCAAGACCTTCTTCTGCTTCCAAACTGCTGCTGGACAGCTATGTCATCTAGCACAAAAGCCCAGCCTAACCAAGAATTTAGGCCCATGAAGGATTTAAAGTTCATCACCAGATCCTTTGTTTTAGCTGGAGTGCTCATACTTGTACACTTTATAGACACAGTTCAGGTAAATAACATTTTTTTTTACTCCAGATATTGGAGTTTTTTTTTAAATAGCAGTTGTCTGTTTTTAAAGTCACATAAAGCTTTGCATTTGAAGAAACTATGTATTTGTTTTAAAAAATAATGTAACTTGGTCTTGTTACTGAATTAACTTACCAGATCTTCTTTGAGTGKGCTGGGGGAGACGTGGGAGAATCAAGCCTGAGCTTCCCTGTTTAGTCTATGGATGTCTCAGCAAGGCACTCTTTGTTCTCTGACATCTCTAGCAGATGGTAGAAACTGCCTGCCCTTTGTAAGACAGCATTAACCATACTTCTGAAAAGCCTTGGCATTGCTCATAGTCCTCCTTCTTCTCTGGTGCTTCCCTCTGTTATCCATGTGTTGACAGTGAAGAGCAGGACACATTTGCTGGCTCTCTGTGAAAAGAAAGATCTCCYGTGCCCCTTCACTTATTCTCAGTCAGGGTTTGAACCCTTGAATATTTGCAGACTTTGAAAACTCTCTACGCACAGAATGAGATTCACACAGAAGAGACACAGCCATTCTTCCTCAAGTTTTTATGTTAACATGTGAATATTTGTAAACAATAAATAAAACAGCTCTGAAATCACTCCTGAGAATACTAAGCTTGCTTTTACTAGACAAAGGATTCTGKTTTTTTTCACCAACACATCTGCCTTCTTCAGAATTTACGGCACAATCTAGAGATTAAAGCATCATCTATAAGCATGTAAATAAAATCAACATAACTCGGTGACATTTATTGCAATGTGTTTGTTAYGTATAATAAGTAAACAGTCCTTCAGCAATCACAGCATCATTAAAGGAAAAGTATCTGTTCCAGAAAGTTTAAAAGATTGCTCTGAAATAATTGAAGACAATACTGTTTGTTTAAGATTTGTTTTTCTTTCTGTACTTACTACATGATATGTGATCTCTGAATGGTAATGCACTTTGGAATGGAAAAACCTCAACAGTTTAGGTTAGGCTTTTGGGAAGCATTAGCTAATTATAGCTTTCATAATCCACTTATTTAGATCTAGTCTCCTGTTTGCAATAACTCAGATCATCCCCATCTTGCAACATCCCACACCATCACTTACTGGATACTCTTTTTTTCTATAAATATACATGTTTGAACTCTCAATTTTATTAGTTTATCTTAACAAAGTGATAAGTTTTGGACTGCTGGGTGTTTCACTTTATTCACATGATGGTTTTCACCACAGATAAAAATTCAGAGAGCAGCCATTATCTATGTATGTTCTAATCCRAATTAATGAATTATAAAAATCATTGCATATCCATGTTCAAAATTCCTAAGGCAATGCCCACATCTCTGACTCATTCTTCTTGTCATTAATTCTGGACATATTCTCTATACAGCRCAATCTAACATTCCTGAATCTGTTCATAGAAAATAAATAGAATAAACCAGGAACTCAGTAGTCTTATCTAGTGTTCCAATATTTTTTATAGTGATAGAGAAGTATTTTATAACACTCCAGTCACAGAACCATAAAAAGACTCATATTAGAAGGGACCTGAGACAATCATCTAGTCCAACCTCGTGCAGAAATAACAACCTCAAAATATCTCATATGTATTTCAGAAAATACAATAAAATAGTTTATATGATTTTTACTTCATATAAGAGCTGCTTTCCTAATTCATTCTTAACATGCTTGCTAAAATTTAATTTCATTTACTGATATAAAACTGAGAAAGAAGTAGAAGAACCAGTAGTTTTCAGTAGTCTCTGGATGAAATACACTTTCAGAGTGTTTGCCATGTAAAAAGAAATGTGTAGGGGTTAATGTATATGAACTAATAACGTACACCATATGCTGATGTTTAATAAGAGTAAATCAGCAAGGGAAAATAACATATCTGAAGTCCAAAGTCTTGAATTAGACAAAATTAACCTTCCTGCAAGGACAGCAAGTTTTACTGTAAAGGCAACAATAGCTTTATATGGCCAACTAAGAAGACATTGAGAGCAGTACTTCTGTAAGAAAAACAGTGAACCCAAATTCAGTGGTTGCTGTATATGGCAGAGAGCARTACAAAGATGAGAAAAAGAAGGGTTATCCTTCATAGAAAATTAATATCTCCATCAAAGTACAGAAGAATTAATGTAAAGGACAGAAATAATTTGTTTCTGCCATTGAGCAAAGCTAAGATAACCTCGTTCTGTGTATGCACATTAGAGGTACTCAAGGCATACAAGTGAGGCAGCCGAACTCTGATCTTACCAAGTTGTCCTAACATACATTTCATTTCCATCTTCCCACATCTTCAGATCCAGCCTGGTCCTGTATTATTCTACACAGATACTTTCCTATAAATCCTCCATTTCTTGTTTGCATCTTACAGTCCCCACTTTTCTTATTTTTTTTTGTTCAGTTTCTAAAACACAGAAGCCAAAATATCTTTATTTAGATCTGTTTTCTTGTCACTTCAAAAAGCTGTCAAAGACTGATGTTATTGAGGTCATCTGAGTGGTTTTAATCTTCCACTAAAGAAGCATAAGGGTATAGTCCTTTCAAATAAGAGTGGGCATTTTTCAAGACTCTGTTACTGGGAAGCATGAAATTGGGGTAAACTGAAAAGAAACAAACAGAATATTAATTCTTCACAAAGGCAAAAGTTCAGATGTTTTAACCATCTGTCCTGTCAGGTAAAGATGTTCTTCAGGGCTGAAGTGAAATGGTGGGGAGAGTCCTTCATGGTCTCCCACATTCCTGCTCTGTCAGCCTGCAATGGGGTGGACAATGGCCAGGGAGATGGYAAGGGAGAGGGAGATTTTTTCAAGATTTCTTCTTTTCTGAATAGGTAGGAGCATGAATGTGCAGGAGTGCCATCATGCACCTGCCTCCATTCAGCAACACTCTTGCTTTCTGCCTGTTGTCAAACTGAGATCARCTCCTTGGCTGCTTGCCTCCGTCTTAAGTCTGTTCACATTGTTTCAGGTTTTCAAGGCCATCTCTGAGAAGAAAACAGATGAAAAAACTTACTTTAAACTGAAAGGAGACTTGCAGCCTGCTTTGTTGACCTGGGACTCACACAATTCTCTCTGATGCTTTGRCAGTATACCAGAGTTTATTTTTTTGTACTTCTGTCAGAGGAGTAGGATAACTAGGTAGTACAAAGTGTGTTTTCATGGCAGCAGGGAGCATGGAATATGCTAAACTGCAGCAGAAACTCAGGGAAACAGGTCAAGCATACCATACTTTTTGACATTTTGAGACACATCATATTTTTATAAGAAATTTGCAAAAGCAGATGTTCATTTAAGAATAGAAAAGATGTCAAGATWAATCTATTGAAAACAACTAATTCTGCCTCCTGTTTAGGAAGGGAAATCACAAAGATAGGGAGGAGGCMTCACAAAGCTCACTCACATCCCAGTGGGATGCCCACTGTTGAAGATGGTGATGATTTCTTGCAAAAACCTTGTTCAATTTCTCTACAATTCTCATTAAATYTTGATCATTCCTTACATTCTCATACTTCAGTTTACACACTAGAATTTCCCAATTGGATTCTTGTTAGTTGCACATCTATAAGAACTCTACACAGGGCTAAGGTGGAGGGGTTTTTAGTGCAAATACAGAAATGGAATGTCTGTAGGTGACAGAGTTGGTCTAATGTCTCTGGGGTACTTGTGAATTCTGTGACATTCCCAAAGCTGTTTCTGGTTCTTAACAAATAGGATTATTAGGTTGCATACGCAGTAGATTTCAAACATGCCCTAGTGAAAAAGGAAAGGTACCAAGTCACATTGTACCAGGCTGTCCATGCACTATCAAACAAGYGGATACATTTATCATAGAATCATAAAATCACAGAGTGTTGGAAGGGAACCTTAAAGATCATCTACTTCCAACCCCTGTGCAATGAGCAGGGGTATTTTAATCTAGATTATATTTCTTAGAGCTCTGTCCAATCTTAAGTTGAAAGTTTCCAGGGATGGGGCATCCACCACCTCTCTGGGCAATCTGTGCCAGTTTTTCAGCACTCTCTTCGTAAAGAACTTCTTCCTTTTCTCTAATCTGAATCTACCATCTTTTAACTATAACATTACCCATTGTCTTACTGCTACATGCCCTACTAAAGAGTTTATCCCCATCTTTCTTATAKGCCTCCTTAAAGTACTGAATAGCTGTAGTGAGGTCTCTCTGAAGCCATGTCTTCTCCAGGCTGAAAAAGAACAACTCCTTCAGCCTTTCTTCTTAGGAGAGGTGTTCCAGCTCTCTACTCATTTCTGTGGCTCCCCTGTGTTAGACTTGCTCCCACAGATCTACGTCCTCCACGTGCTGGAGTTCCTAGGGCTGTACTCCAGTACTCCAGTGTACTCCAGTACTCCAGGTGGGATCTCACAAGAACAGAGGGGTAGAATCACCTCCCTGCTGGCCAATCTTYCGGTACAGCACAGGATATGGTTGGTTTGCTGGGATGTAAGCGCACATTGCTGGGACACTTCCAGCTTCTCATCCACCAGCAGCCCTAAGCTTTTCTGGGCAAGGCTGCTCTCAGTCCCTTCATATCCCAGTTTATTTAATCCTAGGGTTTGCCCTGACTCAGRTATAGGACCTTGCAGYTGGCCTTGTTGAACCTCTTGAGGTTCTTGTGAGCTGGCTTCTCAAGCTTGTCCAGGTCCCTCTGGATGGCRTTCCATCCTTCAGATGTGTTAACCCTACCACTTGGCTTGGTGTCGTTTGCAAACTTGTTGAGGGTGCACTTGATCCCTTAGCCTATGTCACTGTTAAAAAYCATGAAACTGTACTTGTCCCCTATGGACCCCTGAGGGACACCCCCTGTTTGTTACTGACATACATCAGGATATTGAATCCTTGACCACTGTCCTCTRGATGGTACCAAAGTTCTGCCAATTCTTCACTCAGCAAATAGTACACCCATCAAATCCATCTCTCTCCAATTGAGTCGGATGCTGTGGGGCACTGTCCCCAAGGCCTTACAGAAGTCCAGACAGGTGACATCCATGGCTCCTCCCTTGTCCAYTGATGTAGTCAACTCCATCACAGAAGGCCACTATGTTTGTCAGGTGAGACTTGCCCTTGGTGAAGCCATGCTGGAGGCTGTGATTCACCTGTCTGTCCTCCATGCAGCATAGCTGCCATGAAGGTCTGTTCCATTATATTCCCAGGTGGTAGATCTGAGAACACAGTAGCTCCCAGGATCCTCCTTTATGCCCTTTAGAAGAATGGGTGCAATGTTTCAATTTTCCAGCCACTTAGGACTTCACTTGACTGCCATGATTTTTCAAATGTCATGGAGAGTGGCTTGGCAGCTACATCAGCCAATTCCCTCAGGACTCTGGAATGTATTTCACCATCCCATAGACTACTGTATGCTCAGGTTCCTCAAGTGGTCACAAGCCTGATCTCTAACCATGAGAAKGATTTTACTCCTCTAGTTCTGGCCTTCAGTTTGGATACTTCTACAACTTGCACTATGCTTGTGGAGTTCAATGTGGAACAAAACAAGAGAGAACACTGCTCGTGTAATAAAATCTTAAAACGGAAATCAGCTAAACTACCACTGTGATGCATAAATATGCTTACTTGCATGGGTACAAATCTGAATTCTACATTTGTAATAAAACTTTAATGTGTTGCTTGTGAAGGTGCGTTTCCAGCAGCTCAGTAGCTCAAAGAGAAACTAAAATTATTATTTTTTTCCCCCTGTTCCTTTGTTATTAAGAATTCTGTTTGAGAAATTGTGAAAAAAGCACTGTATCCCTCACTGGCTCATAGATTTTATTCTTTGTGACTATCACCAATGTGGACAGTAAAGTTAAAAGGTATGGCAAATTACAGGCAGAATAGTCAGCMAGTAATACAGACAAATAAGTTTTGAATTAGGTTTCAAGAAGTATTTGATTAAAAAAAAGATTCAACAAAAATAAAAAGAACAATAACCTTTCCAGTAACCATATACTTTTTGGTTTTGTACTTCTGTTTTGATAGAAGAGTTAGTACTTTTTCTACCCATTGTTTCAGAAGAAATCATGAATTTCAATGCTTCATCACTGAGAAAAGAAAAAAAATCCATCTCAAAAGTTCTGTTGCTCCTGTTTTTCACTGACAAATCTCTCAGGTGAGGAGAAACAAAAAATATTCTTAGCCACCAGATGTAATTTACAATGAAAACTGAGTTAAATATTCTATAGTATTTTGACAAAAATTTTCATATCACAAAARTATTTTGGACAACAAATTTACCCTATAAAAATTGTTATGCTAGAAGATGTCTTTGGACTGTTCCATTTTACCCATGTTTCAGGTCAAAAGTATTCAGGCTGCAGCTTATTGCTGTTCCTTCACTTTGCTTGAGCCAACAGCAGAGGGCACAGCTCCCCACTGAAAGCCTCCAAACTGGAGATAGTGTGACTCTGCCTCATTCTGATTAAAATATATTCTATCAGGAACAACGTTTTGATTAAAACAATGCAGTTTCAACAGCCAGTGACACCTCTGAAAGAAGGCATTTCTCTTGCTATTTATTCAATAGTCAATTCTGTACAAAATAATGAGATTTAGTTAACGCCTAATGCAACTTCCAGAATAAATGCTATCACATATCACTAAGTATCAGAGAATTATGGATTGGTTTGGAAAGAACTTTAAAGATCATCCAGCTCCAGMCCGTGGAACTGGATGGTCTTTAAACCATGGGCATGGGCWGGGAACCTTCCACTAGACCAGGTTGCTCAGGGCCACATCCAGCACTTGGTCTTGAACACTTCCAGACATTCACAACCTTTTTGGACAACCTGTTCCAGTGCCTCACCACCCTCACAGTACTTCCTAATATCTAATCCAAACCTAYCGTCTCTTAGTTAACAGCCATTCCCGTTGTCCTGTCACCACACACTCTTGTAAAAATGAACTAAAATATTTGGAACTACAAAAATTGAATACATTTGGTTACCTTGGACAAATATCTGCTCCATACATAGAGTACCACAGATACAGCTCAAATTGATTCTCAGGCAATAGCAGTGACATATATATAAATATATATATATATATATAGAGAGAGAGAGAGAGAGAGAGAGAGGTATGTATGTATGTACCTACATACCTGGCAAAGCTATGTTCAAACTCATCCGCAGTTCCAGCTGAAGTGTGCAAATCATGAACATGTGTCATTCAAGCAACAATTTTCAGCAACCACTTCTGACACACAAATATGATTTTCAACTTCAGGTCCAAAGCTCTGRGGTCTATGGGTTCTTTCAAATGTGAAAAACAAGCAAGAAGAGCAAGCCTGCTTGGTGAAAACCCCTAACGTAGGGAAGGTAAAATCAACCAACATAACAGTCTGTCTTTCTCTTTCGTATGCTACATCTGTAAATCTGTGAGTCTGTTGCCACTATATAGGATGTTTTCATGTTAAGATACAAAGTTAAAAGGAAAAGACAAAAACATAGAACTACCCTGTAGTTTCTAACATTGTTTAATGTTTTGTCAATATAATATACTGTAAAACATTTTTTTATTATAATTTCCTCCTCTGTTATCTAAACATACATATTAGTTGCAATTAAATATATTCCCTGAATCTTAGGTGCATGATGATGACCATAAAGTTTTATTGTTATTTGCTAGAAAATATGGACTAATATTCCTAGTACCCAGTTACAAGAAAAGATTATGAATACTTCAGTATTTGGRCACAAGTTTTTTCCTTGCTTCAGACTTTGGCTGTTCTTTGAATTGGGAAGGGAGTTACAGGCTGCAGTTCTATTTTTTTTATATATATTGATGTACTATATTTCACAACTTAAAATATATGCTCAGTTAGCATTAAAAACCTAGAACTATAGACCATAGCAGATAAAATTCCCCAGTTAAGAAGGYACTTTCCCTGACACAGAGGAGCCAGGTTTGATCCTATCCACAATAGCCGTCTGTGCACACACAAACTGAGCTGTATTCTGACATTAGCAAAGCCCAGTGCATGCAGCAGGTGTGGGGTAATATGAGACAACAGCTCTTCCATAACCATCAGGGCCCCATCTCACACCTTTATGCTGTAGACCAATGTTTACTATGACTTTATTTTATTTTTAAGGTGATCCTTATCTCTTGCATGAGGATGGCCAGAGCTTCCTCAGATCAAGCAGTGACTGGCCACTTGGAAGCACCCTTCTATTTCACTCCAGAACWTTCATGACTTTGCAACTTTTCCCCACTGGTTACAATAGCTGTATGGGAAGGYTGTCTAATACAATATTTAATTTTGACCAGACTATTACAAATAACAGTACCTCGATTCTCTGTAAATGTTAAATTAAAAAGGTCACTACAAGAGCTAATGAAATATTTAGTAAAAATATTTGCAGGGTTTTTTTCACAAATCAATACACTATTGAGATATGTAGTACCTGAAAATTAAAAAATGAAAAAAAAWAATTTCAATGTAAACATGATAATATAGTATAATTAATACAATATTTTTCAGAAGAGCTTTCTGCATTTTTTCCTGAYTAGCATCCTTAAAATAAGACTATTTTTCATTCATTTCTACACTATGTTCATTTTTAACTTCATACTCTCAAATAACATCAGTAGGTGTCCTGCTGTGCATAAAGTTAAACACATCTATAATGTTTTGAAGGTTCAGAGCTTTAGACATTAAAACTTTGCACACATTCATCCAGAAAGCCAGGGATCCACTTCTATTTATACTGTGAAGGCTTTGCCAAGGCTATCACATTTCATTAATCCCAGTTTCCTGGAAGGGTGCTAACAATTTTCCTGCAGAGTGGGGTAGCCTAAAATGTGTAGACAATAATCAGTGGTTGATGGAATACAGTGCTGTGTTTTAAGAAGTGCATTAACCTTCATTATCCTCAGCCTTCCTGTGCCCTGTGCTGCTGGGACATTTTTTGTGGTTTTTGTCTCAGCAATTTAGTCCCATAAGTTCTAATGTATTGGAAAAACATGACAACATCTGGACTACAAGAACAGTGGAGGAATGCACAAGAGCCACAAAAATAAACTGCTTTAAATCAAACTATTTTAACTTAAATTTTTAAAAAATTTGCTTCCATCCCTATGGCAATTTACAAAAACCTCTTATTTTTGGAAAAATGATTTCAGTGCTCTTTGAGTTCAGGTCTTTCATCCTAGTGTGAAGTTACTGTAGAAAAAGCCTTGAAAAGAGTTTTGTCAGCTAGATAAGGGACCTGAAAGAGGTTGCCCAAATGGAAAGAGCTGTGCAACAAGCAGTAAGCTTTCAGCCACCCTTTCTAAGCTGCATTTCTCAGGACTTTCTTTAAAGTCAAACCTAATTTCTTTGCCATCTGGAGAAAGGCTCATTGCACAGCCACACTGCAACTTCAAGAATTTTAAAAAAATTGAGAAGTCTATTCAAAAACCACTGGACTCTTCTTCTTTGAATCCTGGATCTTGGACTTTGTATGAGGTCAAGACGTCCTTCATAAAATTAAACTTACTCCCTGCATTCATACAGAAGAAAAATGAAAAGGAGTTGACAGAGAGTTTTTTATTTAAAGTTCTAAGAATCAGCAGAATCAGAATAAATTTTCTTTAATTAAGRAATACTTGTAATTAAATATTTTAACAACAGTGATAGGATCATAGCTGAAAGCTGAAGTGCACTTAAGGATGTAGAAACAGAAAACAGTAATGGCAGGAATCATAAGCCAGTTGTGTTGGGTTTCAAGAAGCAAAGCAGTTGTTGTGTCAGTCACACACAAGCTGCTGCATTAAACCAGAGTCTAGAATTACTTTATAGCCAGGCTGATGCGACAGTGAAAAGGTCACAGTTCCGAAATCTTGGCTCTTCTTCCCAGAGATCATTTTACCAAACCTCTGCCATCCTCACCTCATAYAGAAAGAATATTTTTCATAGTCATAAAATTGACATTGATTATCTGATCAAGCAAAAGAAACTGTGGTAATATTTCCAAATTATATTCCCATTGCATCTGTATAACAAGATAATATTTATATTTCCTTTGGTATTATTCCTAAAACTTCATTCCTTTCTTAGAAAAATCAAAATTTCCTTGCCCCACTCTTCTGTATTCTTTGTCACTGAATTTCTTTATATTACATTGTCCATCTATCATGCTGTAATGCATCATCTGTTTCACACAAACCATAAATACATTTTCAAATCTCTCTGGGTTAGTCCCATCTAACTAGTCACTTTCCTTTTCCGTAGTTCAGCTGATAGTTCTTGACTGCAGGCAGAAGGTCTTTGACAACTACACATAACTCCATATATAAAGTTATAGAGATATATATAACTATAAAACTTTGATAAGTCTATTTAATTAACTCACAGTAACAAACATAGTCTACAGATAACTGATGGCAGACAAGAAACTGAGGGGTCTCTCTCATCCTGCCATGAGTGTGAACAATTGCAGATGATTTGGTGCTCTAGCTCTCTTAGAAGTGAAGGAACTTATCTCGTCCGTTATTATCAGGAGCAATGATAATTGATATCAGATCTGGTCAAAAGTCAAAATTTCTGTTCTGCAAGATGCACATTCTGTTTCAAAATGGCTGATATCATTTTAGTAATCTGACTTGGATCAGAGACTAAGCACTCGAAGCTGTCTTTCAGCAGACATTTGTGGTGTTATTTTTATTTTGAACATTTTCTATTCTGATGGAACATAATTTCTGAACAACCCAAAAAAAAATGAACAGAAAATTGCAATCCATCTATGACTGAGAGGTACCTGAAAGTTGTCATATCCCTAATCATCACTGCAACAAGTTTTACAGGTTAGAACACAACTTGCACAATGGTGCCTGAAATTCCTGACGTCAGCTGCGGACATCTGCAAAGGCAGATATCAGTAGTTTCCCATTACTGAGAATAGCCTGTAAGAAAAACAGGAAAATGTCAACAGGTTCCAGTTTTGCAACTCAGGATGACAAGGCAAGTCTTACATAATCTATGATAAACTTTATTTTATATAGAAATAATTACTCCATACACTCTGTTCAAATGTTTACAAATGTAGATAATACCACAATTACTTAACTAYACTTCAGTACTTATCAAGCATTAGTTCCCAAAAATGCAATTCTGCTTTTAAGTATGCATGAGACAGAGTTTAGCCAGGCAAAATACCATATTTGTTAGCCAGGTTTAAAACAGCCAGGTATCAATCGCCAAAAGATTGCCTTGAAGATTCCCAACAATATAAAAATGGCATGAGATCATTCCCAAAACATCTGAAGCTGGTAGGACTTAGTAGGTTTTGGACCTTTTTTCTTATTAAGAGCATTTCTGGTTGTATTACTGTAGTATTTAATAATATATTGACCATTTTCTTGAACACTGTTGTTTACCACCACTAAGAGCTACGGAGATTGACTATTTTTTAGTGATTTTTCAAATCAGTATTCTAAAATCTTCATATAAAGTTCTTAAATCACTGACATGGATTTTAAAAAAGGCTGAGCATCCACTGTTTTCTTTGTAGTCTTCTCTTTTATACCATAATTATCCTTTGGGCTATTTAGTGTAAAGGTCTTTTGACAGTATATGGACAGTTAGAATGATTTGAATTTTAATTTGGCATCTAAATCACATCTATTTTAATATTTGTACTGAATCAAGAAGTAAAGATTTTCTGTAAAGTAAAGATAAGGAAACCACACTGTTTCCTTATTACAACTTCTTATCATAGTTTCTCATGCCATTCTGAAGTCATGTGAAATCAATAAAGGCTGGTTAGAAAATGCTAATATCTTTACTCTTTGAGCAGACATATAAAACTCATTACATAAGCTAGAAATTCAGAACAAATTCAAATCAGAGATCTTTTCTTAACAATTTTCATTGGCACCAGTAGCATTTTTTAAAAGAGGACAGCACCTTGCAAGGAGAAAAAAAGGCAAGTTTGAGCTGCAGTTATCAAGGCAACAATGGTAAAAGTAATCTTTAACAGAAAACCAGATTTTTTAAATAATATATTTATTTACTTTAATTCTAAGAATAATAAGTTACACGGATTATATATCAAGTATCTTTATTATGTATACAATTCCATGGGAAAATGACATCAATTTAGTACTGGTACAGAATTAGAAGCAGAAAACTTCAATTACTTATTTTGCCTGGGACCTCAGCACTGGCACATGTTATATTCTATTGCTAGTGGAGACCTTCAGTCTCCTATAGATACTAAAACTAAATACTTAAAAAAAAGATCTGCTGTGCATCACTTGGAAACCTTCCAGATGCAAAGAGATCATCAGTGCTGGACTTTCATTCCACATGAAATTTAAGGATAAAGACAACCCCTCGGGTTAGTTAAAAGGAGACCTGAAGAGGGGAATACAAGACTTCTTTTTTCATTCTCTTTTAAAAAAATTATATAGAAAGACAATTTACTTTTCAGGAGTACTTATATAGATTAGGAAGTGTTTTCTAATTCTGTTATACTAGTTGGCAACACCTTTTAAATGTCAGAGAAGATCCAAACTATGTTCTTTAAGACTAGGATATGTTGGCAAGTGTTCTTATGTCAATGGTAAAAGGTAATTTCCCCGTAGGAAACCTCCAGGACACTCACTGGTTTGGTGAGGGGAATGTAGGAGGAGACTTTTTAAACATAGTTAATCAATTGTGCCTTTTTTTTTTTTTTTTCAATCTACAGTGGGAGGTTTATACATGTGCAAAAGTTACACTATTAACCCATATGAAAACACTCTGGACTAAGGGTTTCTTTTCCCCTTTGGAGAGTCTTATTACTTTGATAGCAAAGGAGATTTCTTTCTGTAGATGTGTGATATTACAAATGCAACTCCAAGTACATATTTCTAAGCATCATGCACAATTACAGCTGCATATCACTACAGTGGAAATCAATACACTTTTATGTGCTTGTAGGCAAAGAATTAATGGTAATGACCAATAGCCTGTAAGAAAAACAGGAAATAAGCACTATAAGCAATGTCAGTAACATCTGAGTACACCTGGGGCAGCTCATACTCTAAATTCAGAAAACATCAAATACCTATAAATGTTACCTCTGTGAAGAAATAGACCTTTAAACCACTGTCATACTCTCTGGAGTAGAAGATGTATTCACATATATTTCACCTGAATTTGGAAACTGTGTCAAAGAGACTTTCAGATTTACTCTGAGTGATGCACTCATATACATACCTAGAATTAAAACCTTCAATGACTTCGTCTTATCTGCATAAACTGTCAGGTTTTTTACTCTAGATACTTAATAATAATCTAATGCAAAAAGTGTGAATAGAGAGAAAACTGCTTGCACAGTATAAAAATCTTTGAAATCTATAACTTGGCTGTCATGAAGACTTTATCGATTGATAAAGTTTTTACCATACTTCATGCATTTTCAAGGCTGACTGGAGGACTCCTCCCTGGAACATAAATGTTGCAGCAGTTTCATTTCCATTCCAAACTAATGAGCAAGGCTCAGAGCGCACAGTGGATGGAAGGAAATATGCCTCAGAGGCAGAGTCAATGAAAGAAAAGACAAAGTCAAGTTTTTAAGGTCTGTTCACATATATCAGCCATAGGGAAATAAAAAAAAAACATTTGCAGATAGCTTTGGTAGTTATTTTATTTTACAAAAGCAATACCATCCCTGCATGTGCAAAGTTGATCTCGCAAAAACAAATTAGGCTATGTTGACTGTGCTTATTAAGCTAAATTTAGATAATCTAATCCATATTTAAATAGTGAAATAGGGCTGTAAGGTACAGGTATAAAAGTAAATAACCTCTGGTAAATGTTTAAAAGGTCACTGCACAAGTACATTGAGCTTGATACTACATCATTTGCTTTTCAGAGAGCCTGATCACCCGATGCCCCACTATAATTGTAGCTGGAGCTCCTCAAAGCTACAAGCATGCTGATCACTGCAAGATGGTTGGGTTTGTTGGTTTGGCCCTCCTGGCTTTTCAAGGACAGCAAAAAAAAAAAGGCAACACAGAAGAAATTAATGAAGCAAAGAGGGGGAAAAAAGTTATCTAGAAAGGGCTCTAGCAGCTGTTCCAGTACATTAAATGTCTCTTCAGATAATGAAGCAAGGTCTGTTTTACAAAAATTTAAAACCATCTCTAAAATAACAGGTTTTGCTTTCCAGTGCTTTAAAGTCCTGCTAATAGTCATCAGCATACACAAATTATTCATGTTCATTCTATGTAATATTATCTTTGGCAGCTTTTTAGATTTTATGAACATTCTAACATGAGAAACTAAGGACATGGATTATACATTTTTCATCCAGGATTAGGAACACACAGCCAGAGCTATCTCCCTTTTCTCTTGCCAGAGTGATCAAGTTATCTCACTTGATACAGCCAAGATAAGAAAGAGGTGTCCCCTTAGAATTGCTCTCAGTTGCAAAGAGATAGTGCACTTCAGCTGTGTTTAAGCAGTGCATGAGCAAGTGTTTAATAGTTTGTTTTGAATCAATAGTTTAAAGTATGTTGAAACAATAAAGATGTTAAGTTGAAAATATAGCAATTCAGATTTAAAATTAAATGGAATTAGAAACAAAAAGGGATTGAAATCAGAATTTTAAGATTATGTCTATTACATGATAATTTCCATGTTCTGTTTCTATATTTTAGAATCTCCTCTTTGTGTTTTAAGAAGATTTTAAATTTTCTCTTGTGATGTTGCTGAAACATTATACAAGTAATCCAGGACTAGTCTATTGCCATTACTAAGAATTGCTAAGCATATTCATAGGTGAGATGGCATTTAAGGAAATTCTTCTGCTTTCCAAACTGAAAGTTCATATTCCACAGGAAAAAAAGGGGAAAAAACAAACAAAAAAAAGCTCAAGATACAATAATACAATATACAACACTAGACTAAACAAAATTCCTTTAAACTCTATGACATTCATGGCCATACCATCAATATTTTGCAGTAAATGGGACTATTGTGGGTAAATATGGCACCATGTGTAACAAAGTGGTTACACTCCTCAAAATGCTATTTATGTACTACATTTTCAAAGGCATGCACTGCAAACTGTTAGCAGCAGAGTTAGAAAAATGTCTGTCTCTTGTAAGCTGTGCTTGTCCACATCTCTGTGTACTTACCCCTAAATTGTCTTCAGGAATCCCTGCAGTTCTGCCTACCCAAGGTAAAGCCTGAGTGAGTCCTGACAATGCCAGGGCAATTCAGCTGACCACCATAAATCTGCAAGCATTCACAAGCACGTTCTCAGTTTCCTCAGACCCTAGGAGTGCAGAGTGGCTTTTCTATTTCTCACTGATTGTGGCAATCCTTTGTAATAGAACCAGCAAAATTGATCCTGTTAATTGGTTTTTAGCTTTATCTCATTCACTGGAAGGCAGACAAGAATTTGAATGCAGCTGAGGCTTTCACCAAGCTGGATAGCTTGGCAATTGTCACTGTTTTCCTGGAGGCTGGTTACTGACATACTGAAAACAAATATCTTTCTCTTCCCTTTCCTTATCAAAGCTGCAATGATGAGGACTAGAAAAAATACACCTTTATGTTAAGCAGGTGGAGTTGATTACCTCTTATGCTGACATAGCAAATATTTCCACCTTTGCCCATGCTTCTAGATGGATGTTCTACCCAAATGCTCATTTAAACCACAGACCCCTCAAGAAGAGCTGTATTTTAAAACATGGGTGCTAGTGAACTTGTGTTGTTTCACTTACTTTTGTAACAAGAAATGTTCACACCTTTCATGTTTGTTTTCCACCTTATTTACAATAATATGGACTTTCTCAGACAGACTCCACAAGAATAACATAAAGCATTAGGAAAGAAATTAGGTTTCTAGTCAACCCCACTACCCCACTATGTGGTTTTTGTTTGAAATTAAGTACCTGCCTTAAATTATGTCAGCAAACATCATCTGTTAGGGTTTTGCAGCATGYGTTGCTACAGACAGAGCTGCTTCTTTTACATTTGTATGCCTCTGACTATATGGCCATGGTGTAAATATTTACAGGTCTTCACACTCCCCCTGTAAACTACCGAGAAATTTCAAATTCTTGTTCCAAACATRTACAAAAGCTGAATTGTTTTAAATAGAAAATAGCACCTCTGCTGCAATAAGCTTCATTCAATGAGCCATACTCACAGGACCATCTTTTCAGCTAACCAATGTGTGTAGCCAGCAACTGGATCACCAAGGCCTTGGTCAGGGACTTGTTACCACAATGTAGTAGCACAGGTACATCAGAACCTGTGAAATGAATGAAACTATGTTATACCTGGTTGGCTTGTGTAGCATTGCTGCCCTGTGCCATTAGCTTGTTAAGCTTGATGACAGAAGTCAATACTTTAACTTAATTAATGTTATGCATTTGTAAGAAACACAATGGAATCATACCATGCCCTGTCTTTATTCCATTCCAAAACAGGCACTACATTTATGGATCATTTTTCATATGAAACAGATTTTGAGATATCACAAGCAATTTACACCTGGAAAAAAAGAAAAGGAGAGRTAATTTAGTCTTATTCTCCTGGCATGGAATTAAAGAAAAAAATTGTTAATTGAAAGTGCAGGAGAGCACAAACTGCAGATAAGCACATAGCAGCTGAAATGCAATAATTCAGCTTAGCCTTAGACCTCCACCTTGATGAAGGAATATTTCCCTTTTGTCAAAAAAGTGTATTTTCCTAATAATATCAATCTCTGAWGCAGAATCATGAACAAAATGGGAGCTCATCCATGAACATGGGAACGAGGAACTCAGTATTCATAAGTATTTTCCACTTCTATACTAATTAAAAGGCAGACCAGTAACATTCAGTCAGATATTCCTGCAATCYTCATCCTATTACCTTATTAAGCAGAGCTAGTAAAATACCTCTTTCTGTTCRTAAGAAAACATAATAAAAACAGTTATGAAGAGACCCATGATTCTGTCTGGTAACTGATATCTTCTTTATGAGCAATCCTGAAACCACAGTGCTTTACTCTGCCTTGCAGAAGCATCATCCCTTTAACTGCCATGAACCAAAGAATAATCATTTTCACTCCTCTCAGTTCTTCAGAAAAAAAGCTGATGGTGCTTGTGGGAAAAACGAGAACAGGACACAGGTATATAATTTTGGCTGGTTTCAAAGCAATTACCTTCCTAATGATGGCAAAAAAATTAAACTTCACAAAGAGATCACAAGTGGAACACCATTGAGAAATGGGAACAAATTTGTTAGGCAGAACAGCAGCTTTCTTTACAGAACTGTTTCATTTAGAACACCTTTAAAAATGTCTCTAACTGGCTATGTCCTGTAATTTCTCAGATTTAGAGTGGACCTGAGCTGCAGAGCTGTGGGTTCAATCAGTTRAAAACCTTTGCATGGGTGCACAAGGGTGACAGGAAGTGGGTAGCTGCACCTACTGATTTGTCTCAAGTTAATTTCCAACATAAAGACTTCACCCTTCATCCTTAAGTGTAACTCCTTCAAAAATGACCTTTAATAAAACACAAGCGCAAACATTAAGTAGAAACAATTTTGAAAATCAAATAGACCTGATTATGATGACAAAGAAACTGAATAAGTGATTGAGAGCCTAGGAAATAGTAAGGAAAAGGAAATGTCCTTAATTTGATCAAGAAAAGGCAAGCCAATTTCACAAAATGTCCAGGCTTTGACTCACAGAGTAGAATATTTATGAAAATAAATCTCTTATTTTTAAGAGATAAAGTCTCATATCTTTATAGCAAAGAAGGATAACAAAATCCAAACAGGATTGCAGTTTTGGACATAAAGCTATCACTATATTGACATCTAATAGGACTTACTGGCAATATAAAAGAGTAAAAGAGATGGAAAGGAAGATTACCCAGTGTAGTAATTTGAATGGGAGAGGAGAGGAGAGGAGAGGAGAGGAGAGGAGAGGAG